>VMDO01001026.1:0-221427 GCA_007922755.1 Pedetes capensis
TTCGGACATGTAGTCAGGAGAGAACAATCCCTGGAGAAGGACATCATGTTTGGAAGAGTGGCAGGTCAACGGAAAAGAGGAAAACCCTCCACCAGATGGATTAACACAGTGTCTGCAACAATGGGCTTAAACATAAATAAGATTGTTTGCCTGGCACAGAATCGGCAAGTGTTTCGATCTGCTGTACATAGGGTCGCTAAGAGTCGGACTCGACTCGAAAGCACCTAACAACAACAACAACAAAGACTTGTCTTAAGAAGTAAGACCAAAAGCAGAAGTAAAATTACCTCAGGTGGAAAGATTATAAGCAGATGAAAATATTAAAAATATTGTAAGGCATAGATATATGGGAAAATACAAGTGAAAATTGACAATACAAAAGAACAAATGAATGATGAAAATAGCACAAATCAGCCAAGTGGAATGTCAGTGAAATAAAAGTAATCTATATCCTAGCATTGCTGGCAAATGAGCAAAATTTATCATTTAAATGAGACTCATCTATCAGAGGTGTGGTGTGTGTTTCAATCTTTAGAATAACCATTAAAAATAAGTGAAAGAATAAATAATGAAAAAGGTAATAGAAGAAAAAATTGAATAATAATTTCAATTGATCTAAAATGAGATATGAAAAAATTAAAACAGGAACAAACTAGATCTAAAAAAGTTGAAAAGATGATTAATATAACCTTAACTATATCAATAATGTCAACAAATGTTAATAGTATAAATTGTTCACTTAAAAGACAAAGATTGTCAGATTGATTAAAAAGAATGTGTGATACAAATTTGAGATGCGCCCTCTAGGGTATGAATAAATCTTGATCTTTACCTAAGAGGCATCAATTCTAGTTGTATTAAAGATTTAAATGTGAAACACTATAATTTCTAGAAGAAAATTATATTAACTTCATTATGAAATTGGATTGGGAAGCATGTCTTAAACAGTACACAAAACTTGTTGACAATAAAAAGGAAAAAGCTAAATAAAGCTATGTAATATGATTGTTTTTGCTGTTACGTGCCATGGAGTCAGCCCGACTCATAATGACTCTATGTACAACAGAACAAAGCACTACACAATGCTATGCCATGCCTGGCACTATTGTCAGTGCTTCTCTGCAATATAGAAGGTTTTTAATCGCTGATTGTTTCAGGATTAGGCTACTGGGTCCTCCTCCCAATCCCATAGCACCCAGTATTCCCAGGCAGTTTCTCATCCAAGTACTAACTAGGCCCAACCCTGCTTAGCTTCTGAGAGCTGATGAAAGTGGATGCCAGGGTTGTACGGCTGTAGACTATGTACTATGATTAAGAATTTTTATTTATCAAAACATACCATTAATACAGCAAAGCCACAGTGTTGGGAATATATTTACTATGTATGTATGTCATGTATGTATGTATGTATGTATCTATTTATCTATCTATCTAATAAAGTTCTCAAATCCATAGTATATAAAGATCTAATATATAAATAAGAAAAAACATACACATTTTAAAAAATGAGTGAAAGTCTTGAATAACCACTTCATAAAAAGGTAATGAAATAGGCATGTGAAAGTCAGTGAGTTGGTGCAGGGTTCATGCAGCACATTTGGTTGTAGTGGGATTAGATTCCTCCCCACCTTTTACCCCAGTGGGTTTGGGTACAGTGGACCCACAGTTGCAGCATTTCATTGAGGTGAAGGCATAGAAGCTGTGTTTCCAGCAGCTGGTATCCCAGATGACCAAACTTTGTTGGGAGTAGTGCACGGACAGGCCCTGGCCAAAGGTGGACAGTTCGGCTGAGGCCTGTTTTGTGACTCGGTTGAGGGCTTCACAGACACAAAACAACCATCTTGCACTGACTGGGACAGACTCAGAGACCCAAGGCAATCTTCTCAGAAAGCCTTCCTTACTGATCCCAGGGTTACCTCTGTGGAGAAGGAAGGCAGTTCAAGAAGCGAAGAGCTTTGAAGAGGGCTTGGAGAAATGGCGATGGGGTGATTGGCTCTCACCTCTTGTCACTCTTGGGACATACTGTCATCTGAGAATGAGCAAAGACCAATTTTTGTGTGGAGGGAGGTGGGGGTCATAGGTGTATTTGGTTGTGTTTTTACTGTTGATCTTGTGAAAATAATTGGCAAATGAAGCGGAAATTATGAGATGCATGTGACCGTATGGCGCTGTGCTTGTCTCAAGGTCCCCTTAGCTGATTCTTATAATTTTGATAGTGGAACTGCTTTCTATATTTTCGTAGCAGGACCACATAGGTAAGTCTCTATTTATGTGAATTCATTTCAGACTTTTGGGGAGATCTTTTGTGTCAAAAAAGGCAGCAGTGGGGGGGAAAGAATTTGGCACTTAGCTGAGTAGATGGGGCACATAACTTCCTCATCTACTGTTTGGATATTAGTGCTGGAGAAAACCTGTGAATGGTTCACACAATACTCCTCCGCTTTCTAGTTTCCCTCCCTCCCCTCGACTATGATTTTCCTAAATATCTATATTAAAGTGTGGTCTCAAGGTAGAACAGGCAGCCCAAGAATGTAGAGACCTTTAGTCACAAGGGAATCTAACCAATGAATATGACATTCATTACTAGACCACCACAGGAAGGCCTTAACTTACTCTGTACATCAGTGTTCAAAAAAATCAAAGATGTGCCTAAAGAAATTATGGAGATATAGGCTTTCAAATATTAACAGCAGTTTCAGATAGAAGTGCATGCCTAATGTTAGTCTTTATTCTGAGATTCTATTTACCACATTTCTTGATCACTGAAATAAAAGCTTCTATAAGATTTTTAAAAAGATAATTAAATGACCAATACATATATGAAGCTTAGAGCCATACCACTGTGGTGATCAATCCTGTCAGATCTTGGAAGCTAAGCAGGGTTGGACCTGGTTAGTATTTCGATGGGAGACCGCCTGGGAACACCAGGTCCTGCAGGCTTGGGAAAAGGACCCATCAACCCACTCCCCCCAAACAGTCAGGCATTGAAAACCCTATGAATAGCAGAGAAGCATTAATAATAAATAAGTGTTTAGCCTGTTGTATGTAGGATGGCTATGAGTTGGACCCCAACTCAATGGCACCTAACAACAACAACATACATATGAAAATGTGCTCAACTTTATTAACTATCAGGAACGTGATATAATAAAGTCACAAAAGCTGTTACCAGAATGGATGAAATTTAGCTACCAATAATATGACTCCTTATTGTTGTTAGGTACTATTGAGTTGGTGTCTGACTCATAGCCACCCTACATACAACAGATGAAACACTATTGTGCTTCTCTGCTATCCATAGGGTTTTCAATGGCTGATTGTTTTTTGGGAGTGGGTTGCCAGGTCCTTCTCCCAAGCCTACAGCACTTAGTGTTCCCAGGTGGTCTCCCATCCGAGTATTAACCAGAACTGACCCTGCTTAGCTTCTGAGATCTGATGGGATCAGATGCCACAATGGTACAGCTTCAGGCATATCACTCCTACGCATAACAAAAACATACACATGCACACCAAAAAAATCTTAAGAATTATTTATTGCAACATAATTATAACAAAATTCTGAAAACAGCAGCTGGAAGAATAAATAAATCATGATAAAATCAGACCATGAAATACTAGGTCCAACAAGAAAGGATGAAGTTTCACTACATGCATCAATGTGCTAGCATCTCGCAGACACAAGGAGCAAGGGCAGCCAGGTACAAAGCAGTCTGTGCAATATGAGCCCATTCTAGTTGGTAGGAGAGACAGTAACTGGGAGGGATCTCAGGACCTCTGGGAGGCTGAGATTATTTTTTTCCTTATCTCAGTGGGGGTTATACAAGAATGCTCACTTTGCAGATATTCAGTGAAGGACACACTTATGACTGGCAAACTTCCATACATTATATTCATCAATAAAATTTTATAGATTTATAGAAATCATTAGAGAAAATAAGGAGTTACAGCATTTCATCCAAAGTCCAAACCTCCTGGAGGCAAAGGACAAACTAATGCCACACAGGTAACCCAGACTTGGCTAACACACTTAGAGAAGCACAGGGTAAGTGATGAACATCTTGGAGAACATGACTTGAAATCTGTGAATGAGCATTTGGTGTTCTACATTTCAGCTCAACTGGGTAAAGGAGTCTGGCCACCCTCTGTCCTAGTTGCCTGAGAAGGAAATAACTCAGGTTTCATCAGGTAAAAGGAATCCTGCCTGTCTAATGAGCATCACAGAGAAGAGTCTCTGCTTAGCTTCTTGTTTGTTTCATCTTCAGATTCTATCTTTCCTCTTCCTTCTCTAATTCTGGAGAAGGAGGGCAGGCTTCTTCCCTTGGGAGGCTGGTGGTATTTGCTATAGCACCAACTCCTCCCCACGAGCACAGTACCAAGGGTGCAAATGAAAGCGTTCAAATCAACTTGGTGAAAGTCTAGGCTAAAAATCTTCCTGGTAAAGACTATTGAGGCTGGGAAGGTGGGGGGATGGAGAAAGGAAGGTTAGCAGGTACTGGTGCAGCTGGATTAGAGGAATAACTTCTTTAGCAAATAAGGTAACAATAACATTTTATTCCATATTTTACAATAGCTAGCAGAGAGGATTTTGAATGCTTCCAACACAAAGAAATGATAAATGTTGGAAGTGATGGATATACCAATTACCCTGATCTGATCATTACACATTGTATATACATGTATTGAAATTTCAGTGTAACTCCTCATGTAAATATTATGTATGATTATATTATACATGTTGTTGCTGTTAGGTGCCATTGAGTAGGGTCCAACTTTCAGCACCTTCATAGGGTTTTCAATGGCTGATTGTTTCAGGAGTGGACAGCCATGTCCTTCTCCCATTTTTGCAGTGCAGGGGATCAAATCTGGGTCCTCAGAAAGTATGGAGCAGCACTCTACCAACTGAGCTAAATCCCAGCCCATATTATGTTGTTGTTGTTGTTGTTGTTGTTGTTAGATGCCATCAAGTTGGTGTCCAACTCATAGCGACTCTATATATAACAGGTGAAACACTATTGTCAGTGCTTCTCTGGTATTCATAGGATTTTCAATGGCTGATTGTTTTTTGGGAGAGGGTTGCCAGATCCTTTTCCCAAGCCTATAGCACCTGGTGTTCCCTGGTGGTCTCCCATCCAAGTACTAACCAGGATCGACCCTGCTTAGCTTCCGAGATCTGATGGGATCAGATGCCACAGTGCCACAGTGGTACAGCTGCAGCCTAAGCCCACATTATACATAATGTATAATTATTATGTATCAAGTTAAACATTTAAAAAATGAAAATAATAATTACTCCTTATGGTATCCCTCTTCATGGTCAGGGCCTGGTCTAAGTGGCTGGGGACAGTACTGGGCAAGAGCTCTGTCACCGCAGTGGTGGCTGTTTGGCAGACTGGACCAAAGCTGCTCCTCCTTAGTCTTAAAACCAAGTGAGAATGATGGTAGGGACTCGTTCTGCTGTTCCCAATGGGGTGTTTCAGTGGGTCACCTGCTCAACGTCTGGAACCCGATTCTGGTACCAGGGTTGGTTCCATTGCTTATGGCTTGTGACCTTGAGCTAGTTCCTTCACCAGCAGGCCAGAGCTGTTGACAGTCTATGAATCTCTACAAGAGAAGGGGGCTTGGTGAATGTGGTCAGCTGCCCTGGGGCAAGACGTGAGCCACTGTGCGGTCACCAGCTGTCCAACTTTCAGGGTCTGGTTACTCTACTAATTCGGTTTGGGAGTCTGTTTTATTCTGTCTGACACCTGTTGTCAAAAAGGCTTGGCATCTGTCATCTTGGCTCCAGGTAGGGCTCTGGTTGCCCTTGGGAGTGTTGCTAATGAAAGCTTTATCCCAAGCCAGGTGCTATCATACAAGCCCATAATCCTAGTGACTCGGGAGGCCAACGTCAGTGGAGGGCAAGTTTGAGGCCAGAGGCAGCCTGTGAAATTTAGTGATTAAAAAAATAAAAAAGGAGCTGGGGTGCAGCTCAGTGATAGAGCACTTGTGAAGTATGTGCGAGGCCTGGGTTCAACTCTGAAAAACAAAAAAGTAAAGAAAGAAAAGAAAGCTTTATCCCAGTGCCTGTTTCCTGGTTTCTTCATGATAACTCACTGTCCTCATCTCAGGTGGTAGGTGGGGCCCTTAATCTGGCAAGCTCAGAATGATGAGTTCTCTGAGTGCACAGGGCCAGACCATCAGCCATCCAGCAGGTGCTGGGCACATGGCGTAGGACTCTGCTATTTGACTCCTTAACGTTCTCTGTATATCATACCCGTCTTTATCCTCAAATTGCAAAGAGACCCTGAGCTTCACCATGGACCCATAGCTTAGCCAAAGAGGCACAGGACTGGATTCCAACACATGAGCCAGCGTGCTTCCCTGTCCTACCTCGCTGGGCCCTGAGGAGGCAGACGGGAGAGTGATGTAGCCTTTTGCTGAGCTCCCCCGTTTGGGGCATCATGTCTTCTGCATGCTTTAGAAGGCTGCTCCAGCAAGAGCTGCAGTACCATGAAGAGCTGGCCTTGGCCCCACAGAGCCTGTGGCCCTGCCCAGGGTGTTCTGCTGAGCACTCCTCCCACAGTGCAGAGGTCACGCCCAGACCCGGTGGTAACAAGTATTGTCACATGGTGGACAGGTCAAGGCTACACCTGCATCCCAGCCAGAAATGTTGCAAAATGTTCTTCCAATCATATGCTGGCTGAAAACTTGACAGCAGCACCGCTTCAGGAGTCTACTGAGCTGAGATGGTCAATACTGTCACCTTCATGCTCTGAAGACAAATGTAGCCTTATGCCAGGGCTGCTCCCTGGGACTGGGTAGGGAAAGATGGAGTCCCCAAAGACCTTTGCACCCCCCTCTTACACATGGCCTTAGGGAACTCACTCTGACCAGCAAAAGCATCTCAGCCCAGATTCCTAACATCTGCCCAGTTGTGTGGTCGCAGGGGCTCCAGCTGCCAGTCAGATGGGAACTTGAAAGGCTTTGTGACCGCCAGATAAACAAAGCAAGATGGAGGTAACAGCAAAAAGCTGGCAAATACTTGGCATAGGAGCTGCCTTTGAACTTTGCCCTGTTTTGTAGGTCACCATTTGCTAGCACAACCTGACCTTGGCAACCTTGCCCTCTGCTCAGTGTTTTGAGATCATTCATATTATCCCACAGGATTTCCACAGGCTTAGTGGGAGTGAGCAAGTGATCTTGTGACCCCAAAGCATACTATGTGGGGCTCCTCTATAGGAAGCCCACTATGGCCCGTGGGCAAAGGGGTGATGATTTTGTCCCTTCTCTCCTGGAAAAAACACACTTAACTACTTTAACTCTGGAACTCATGCTCTCAGGAGACATAAGAAACAGGAGAATGGCCTGAGAATGTCTTGAACCAAAAGGCAGCTTAAATGATGAAGTATTAAAATATAGCCCACCTTCCACACCCACTGCCCCTAGGTCCATGCACTGGGCCTTTCTTTTTTTCTTTCCTCTTAGTAATGAACCTTGATCTTCAGAAGAAGTAGGTTTGTTATGAAGACTATCAGTAAGAAGAAGGAAGAGAATGGAAGAAAAGGCAGAGGAGGAAGACAGCAGGACATGAAAAGGGGGATAGGAGATGAAGACAGAGGAGAAGGCAGAAGGTGGAGGAAGCAGAGCCAGAAGAGAGCCAGAAGGGAACAGGACAGAGGAGAACAGGAAGGATAAAGAAGGTGGAAGAGGACAGGGAGCCGGGGGAGAAGAAAGAGAGCTGCTGCTCCCCGAGGGCTCACCGCTTTCTGCCATTGCCCACGGCTCTATCAACCAGCAAAACAGGCTTACCGTGAGCACGAGGGTTGAGGGTTTTGCAGGTTTTCCAAAGGAGAAACGAAGGCCTGGCAAGGTTGGATAATTCCCCAAGGTCAGGCATCCAGGAGGGGCAGAGCTGAGCTGGGCCCCACAGGACAGGGTGGCTCCAGAGCTGCTCCTGCTTTGCTCTTGTTGGGGTGTCTCTGCCTACACAGGGTGCTGCCTAGGGTGAACGCCTCTACCCAGACATCACAGCCAGTCAGTAATGTGAGGATGTTATCAGGGAGACATGGGAGGTGCAGGTAGGTGGGTCTAGAGCAGGGGTCTGGGAATCTGGCTGCAAAACCTCAGTCCTTGTATCCAGCATATAAAAGAATTTATACCCAACACAGAAATTATGGGCTGAGGTTTAGGTCAGTTGGTATAGTGCTGCTCTGTGCTCTCTAGGCCCTGAGTTTGATTCCCCAGACCCACAAACATGAGAGAAGAATGTAACAATCCACTCCCAAAGCAATCCTGAAACAATCAGCCATTGAAAACCCTATAAATAGTAGAGAAGCACTGACATAGTACTGGACATGGCACATTGTCGGGTAGTGTTTCCTTGTGTTGGACATAGGGTTGCTATGAGTAGGATACAACTCAATGGTACCTAACAACAACAACAATTACAGTGTAGAAGATGAGTGGGAGGGGCTATTTGCAGGTAGGAGAAGAGTTAGAGGCTGTTTGGTCCTCAGGACAGAGGTGACAGGGGCCTGAATGGGAGTTGTTGTTGTTGTTGTTGTTGTTGTTGTTGTTAGGTGCTGTCAAGTCAGGTCCAACTCATAGTGACCCTATGTACAACAGAACGGAACAATGTCCAGCACTCTGTGTGCATCTCCTCTATTCATATGGTTTTCAATGGCAGATTGCTTCAGGATTGTTTCTGGAGTGGGCTGCCACATCCCTTCTTCCGTGTTTGCGGTGCTGGGGATGGAACCCACGGCCTCACAGAACGCCAAGCAGCTCTTTACCAGGAGAGGAGGAAGATAATGGCAGACAGGGGTGAAATCAACTGGGTGGGGACTGCCTAGGAGTGGGGTGGAGACTTCTGTCTTGGACCCTCGAGCATGGAGAGCCAAGCACTGTGCCAGTGAACCTGGAGAGGGAACCCTGAGGGTGGTGGGGCATGAAGCATGTTGGAGGAGGGTGGTGGGACCGAGGGGCAGGCCAAGCGAGGGCACAGACCTGTAACTGGCAGCAGATGAAGCCGTGGGTGTGGGGAGGTGCCCCTAGAGGGATAAATCAATGAAGCGGCAGCCAGGAGCCCAATAGTTCTTAGCTAAGTAAAGAAAATGACCCCACAAAGAGACGGAGGGGACCCTGGAAAGAGGGAGGCTGAGAAGGATATGGTGTTGCATGGCTGAGAGAGTGCTGGAGGCTGAGGCAGTATCTTTTCCCACAGCCACAAAGCTTCCTGAGCCTCTGTGGGGCCTGTCCCCGCTTTTGCTGCCTCCTCCCACCGGAGTCGTGCCTCCTGCAGCCTCCATGGGAAATGCGGAATCCCACTGCTGTAGCACATCTGGAAGATGCCGTAGGAGCCTCCCCAGGCCCCGGTGCCTGCTCTGCAATCCTGCAGCTCCTCCCCGCAGCCACAGGACTGGGTAGGCGGGGGTCCCTGTAGCCTCTGCCAAGGTCTCCCAGGTGGCGGGGAGGTGGTGGGGGTGAGCTGCTGTCTTCCAGAAGCTGTGGGGCCCTCAGCCTCCTGTGGTCCCCTGCACCCTGAATGCTCCTAGGGTCATCAGCTCTGAATTCCTGAGTGGCCAAGGTCACTTGTCTTGTAGAAAAATTGAATAAATAGAACAAAACAAAACAACAGACACAAAGGCCAGTGAGATCATCAGGTAATTAATAGCAACAGTCACTGGCTGGCCATTTGTCTGGGCATTTCATACACTGTTCCCACTGTGGCCTTATAAGGTGCAGAGCCTTATAGGAGCCAAGGTCACATGAGTGCTAGTGAGCGCAGGTGCAGTCCTCGCAAGGCTGTCTGTGGAGATGCTCACTGCTGACTGGCCCTGTTTGTGCCTGACCTGGGAGACACTCATAAACAGCACCCTATTCCTACACATTTGCCTCCCACCCGGAGGCTCCCCATTGCTTCCCACGCTCTCCCTGCTCCTGAGGTCCCTGGCATGGCCACCTCTCTAACCTCCTTGAGCTCCCCGGATTCTCAGGCACCTCATGGATGCCTTGCTGCGTGGGAAAGGCTCTCAGGCATCAGCCAGTCTCCAGGCCCTCTGCATGGGAGTCCTGGCCCTCATCTCTGGCAATGTTAACTCACAGTCTTCTTGCCCTGGGAGAGGTCTTTCCCCAAATCCTGGTGGGCTTCTAAATGCCCCACTGGCCTCCCTGGGGCCTTCCACTTTCCGGGGGCTCTAACTGGCCTGCCTGATGTTGGTCCCTCCTCCTCCTCTCCTCTGAGCCTTCTCTGCTCAACAGGCCAATGAAGTCTTATAGTCGGTCCTACTGGGTTATTAAGCCTGCACCCAAAGCCCTGTGGCATCCGATCCTTTCAGATCTCGGAAGTTTAGCAGGGTCAGGCCAGGTTACTACTTGGATGGGAGACTACCTGGGAACACCAGGTGCTGTAAGCTTGGGAGATGGCCATTGAAAACCCTATGAACAGCAGAGAAGCACTGACGATAGTGTTTCACCTGTTGTATGTAAGGTAGCTATGAGTCGGACACGCACGACTCAACGGCACCTAACAACAATAACAACTGGGTTGTTAATTTAATTCTTAACACCTACTGTCTTCTCTCCTCCCTTAAATAGAACCCTCCTGAGACTGGGGTTAGCAATCTCATCTTTAATCCTCAGCTGATTGCCCGCAAGACATGTCCCTGGTACTGTGTCCAGAGAAGGACCTGCAGAACCCAACGGTCCCCAGGAGAAGGAAAGCACTGTGCCTGGGACATTTTAATTTAATGAATGAAGATCCATCTTAAGAAGTTAGGAATATTTGTGGAAGAAAAAAATAATACAGATGAGAACAGAAGTTAATGAAATAGAAAAACATACCCTAGAGAGGATAAACAGAACCAAAATTGTTTTGAGAAGACGAAGAAAAATGATGCCTGCCCGCAAGACTGACAGAGGATCAGAGGGCCGCTCTTGATGGTGCTTCATTGGAATGCCATCCAGATGTCAGGCTTAATTTGTCAAAACAAGTCTGAAATCCCTAAAAGACATTCCTATCCAATAGGAACCTGCTGGCTCATTAACATTTGTTTGGCACTCCTCTGAAGGCCTCTGCTCCCATTGCCCCTGGACTCAGGGTCCCCCATCCAGTGCTTTTAGGGTAGGGGGAGGAAGGAGGAAGAGGAGCGAGTGGAGGAAGAGGAAGAATAGGCAGGGCTCTGGAGCACATTAAGCTTTGCCCTTTCTTGGATCAGAGATCTTAAGCAACTTAAAGAGAGTTGCTCATTCTGTAAATGACTTCAAATCATGAGAGATCAGAGGATCCAAGCAACTCTTAAGCAAAGATAACTTGATCCTACACTTGTCCACAAAGACAGGGCACCTGAGGAGGTGACAGGCCATAACTTGCTGCCTTGGAAAGAGGAAGCCAAGACTAGAGATAGAGATGCCACCTAGGTAAATAGTGAGTCCTCACCTGCTGAGCCATGGTGGCAGAATCTCAAAGCTCTACCTCACAGATGGGTAACTCACATTAGACAGACACATGCTGGCTTTACTAAGCATTTATTGGCATACTGGGAGCATCTGTTTCAGGATTAATGGAGATGTTTCTTAGTTTGTTAAAAATAAAATAAAGAGCGTTGTCAGGAAAGAATGACTCCTGTAAGCCTTTAGGAAGTGGGTCATGTGAGAGAAGAATGTTAGCTGAGGCCTTATCCCTCCTGTTGGGCATCTACCCACCCAGCCAAGGTGACCCTGCAGGGCAACCCAACCCCCGTGCCCTGCCTTCTCCGAGGGCACAGAGGAAAGAAATTCTGAGGGTTCAATGTTAACTCATGTTATTCACTTGGAACTAGGACATCTGGCAGTTCTACAAACATCTGCTGGGCAGCAGATGTGTACCAGGCATTGGGTTGGGGCCTGGGGACACTACATGAAGCAGGTGTAAGTCCTGTTCTTAGCAGCTGGGAAGATAGTCATCTTAACGTAAATGTAGGGCACAGGGCAGAAGGTGCATAGAAGTACTCTGTAAGTGGCTGAATGAGGAGTGAAGAATGAATGAAGCATCCAGTATGCCTTCCAGCTCCAAGTTCTGTCGCTGGCTTCTACCAAGGTACATTGCATAAGGTGAGCCTAATAGTTATCACCCACAGCACTTACAAGAGCAAGAGGGAGATTGTGAAACATTTCACAAGGACAACAGGAGTGAACCAGGGCTGTCCTAAGGAAACTAGGGTATGTAGTAATCCTACTTGTGTTGTTGTTAGGTGCTGTCAAGTCAGGTCTGAGTCTTAGCAACTCTTGTAGAGTTTTCAATAGCTGATCATTTTGAGATTGGTTTGGGAGTGGACTGCCACATCCTACCATTTTTGTGGTGCTGGGTGGAGATCAAACCCAGGTTCTCAGTGAGAGAGAAGTATCGCTCTACCAACTGAGCTAAACCCCAGCCCATGCTACTTATGGAAAAGTAGAAATACAGGAAACCATATAATAGGAAAGGTGTTTCTCTTCCATTCTTTTATTTTATTTTTTTAATTTTTAGTTTTTTGAAGTTTTTGTTGTGGTTCAGTGCCATTGAGTTGGGTCCGAGTCATAGTGACCCTATGTACAACAGAACGAAACATTCCCCGACACTTTGCCATGCCTGACACTTTGTCAGTACTTCTCTGCTATTCACAGGGTTTTCAATGGCAGATTGTTTTGGAATTGTATCAGAAGTGGGCTGCCAGGCCCTTTTCCCATTTATGTAGTGCTAGGGATCAAACCCAGGGCCTCAGAGAGTATAGAGCAGCACTCTACCAACTGAGCTAAACCAAGTGTTTTTTTTTTTTTCCTTTGAGACAGGGTCTCACTAAATTATGTAGGCAGCCTCTAGTCTTGAACTTGTGATCTTGCCTCTGCCTCCCAAGTCACTGGGATTACAGGCATGTGCCACCACACCTTGGCATAAACCAAGTTTTAATTGTGGTAAAAACATACATAAGATTTACTGTCTTAACTATCATCAGGTATACAGTTCAGTGATTAGGTATATTCACATTGTTGTATACCCAATCTTTTTGTCTTGTTAAAGTGAAACTCTATATCCATGAACAACTCACAACCACCATTCGACTTTCTGTCTCTACAACTTCGACTACTGTCAATGTCTTATGTAAGTAAAATCGCACAGTGTTTTTAGGTGTGTGTGACTGGCTTATTTCATGGAGCAGCCTTTCTTTATGGTTATTATAGTGATTCTTGGTAAGTATTACCACGACATCAAATTCACACTCACAAGGACATCACTGAGAACTGAAAACTGTGTAAGACGGTGTAAGTTGCTGTGTCATTGCCGTTCTCAATAGATTAGGCTTAGGGATTTCTTCACTTTTGTTTCATTTGTTTGCATTGGATTCGCTACATTTTGGGAATTCATAAACTCTTATCATGCAGGTTGTACATGGAAAAATACCAGTTTTGTAAGGTTCTGAGTATGTTCCAGGCTGGCAGTGACTCAGAGAAAGGCCAGACCACGGCTCCTGGGCCTGCCATGCTGGATCCTGGCATGTATCATTCTTCCTAGGGTACTTAGGCTGTGAGGGACTTTGTTTGTTCAGAGACACCTAAAATAGGGCTCATGCTATTTCATAAGTTTATGTAATCCTTAACTTTCTTATGGAATATAGAACTCCCTTTTCCTTGAAAGTGTGATTAAGAATAAGATTACTGGGGGAAAAAAATTAAATGATGCAATGAAGTAAAAAAAAAAAGAAAGAAAGAAAAAGAAAGAGTATTGTTTTAAAGAACAAATTGTAGAATAGTATACCAGGAAGGCATGGAGATAGGTAGATATTATGACTGAACATATATTTATAGGCTACAATCCATCTTCAGCTATCTCACCCTGGTGTCTGATACTGCCTGATCAAGGAAGCTAAGCAGAGTTGGGGCTGGTTAGTCCTTGGAAGGGAGATTGCCTAGGAGTACCAGGTGCTATAGGTTTGGGAGAAGGACCTGGCAACCCATTCTCAAAACAGCCATTGGAAACCCTATGAATAGCAGAGAAGCACTGACATAGTGACAGGCATGGCACAGTGTCAGGGAATATTTCTTTCTGTTGTGCATAGGGTCGCTATGAGTTGGACCCAACTTGATGGCACCTAACAACAAGGCTATGATCCAAAGTACAACAGTACCTAACTATAGGGAATCGGAGTTGTTTTTTTTTTTTTTTTTTTTTTTTTTTGCTACTGGGGGTTGAACCCAGGGCCTTGAGCCTGCATGCTCTACAAGTGCTGGACCACTGATCTGCGCCCCCAGTCCCCCCCCCCCTTTTTTTTTTTTTTTTTTTAATTTTTGAGACAGAGTTACGCAGACTACCTCTGGTCTTGAACTTGTGATCCTCCTGCCTCCACCTCCCCAGCCGCTGGGATTACAGGTGTGCGCCACCGTGCCCAGCAGAGATTTTTTTTTATACTCCATATCATTTTGCACTGCTTTTGCAAATGAGTCTGTGCTTGATGTGGAAAAGTCTTCAGTACTTTTCAGGTAGGAATCTGGAGCTGGAGGTTGTTTTTTTTTTTTTTTTTTTTTTTTTTTTTGTGGTATTGGGGATTGAACCCAGAGCCTTGCGCTTGCATGCATTGCAAGTGCTGTACCACTGAGCTGCCCCCCAAGCCAATTTTTTTAGTTTTTGAGACAGGGTCTCACTAAATTATGCAGACTGCTTCTGGTCTTGAACTTGCAATTCTCCTGCCTCCGCCTTCCAAGCTGCTGGGATTACAGGCGTGCGCCTCTGCGCCAGGTGAGATGTCCTCATTCTTGAAACCACACTGTTTACGTACAGTCTCTAGTGCTGCTGCTCTGTGACAGATGCGGACAGAGAGGACAAGGGGCTCTCTGCATGGGTGTTGGCGTGTAACAGCATCTTGGAACTTCTGCTTCACCTTTGCCCTGGTCCTAAAATCTTAACATAACTGACAGGCCAACTCTGCCCCTTGAGGGAGCTGTGGCCTCCCAGGACCACCAGCCCCACCAGTTCCAGTCCTGTGGGCATCTGCTCCAGTCCTGTCTCTTCCCTGGGTGACTCTGTTCCCTCCCTCCCTTCCTCCCCAAAGCTGGGCCTTGGTGCTCATCGGGTCTCCAATCCAAAGGGGATTGGGCTCTGGGGTTGATGTGTTAATCGAGAAGTCAATTAAGCAAAGAAAGAACAGAAATAATATTTGAGTATCATAAAATTTTGATTTTACTTTAAAACATATACATGAACATGTGTTCATTAATCTTTTGACAATAAGCCAAAGCCTCTTCTTCGGTTATGGATCCCATGGTGTCTTTCTCACATAAATAATTTCTATGCTGCATCCTCCACAAATTCCACTGTTGGCTTCTTTAGAAAGACTCAGACTTAAAAATTGGTGCAAAACATTCTGCCTGTGAAGCCTACTGGATTCTTCCTGCCTCACCTCCTAATAGCTCATACCTGCTAGAAGCAATTCAACAGCATCAAGATTTACTGGCTCAACCTCAGCATGCCATTTCACAATAGGCAACTGAATTTTCATGGAAATAGTGACTCTTTTTGTATCCATAATTAATTAATTTAAATAAATCTATTTAAACTAAATACATTTGGTAAGAAGTATGACAGTTATGAACTGAATTGGGAAAAATGAAAGAATGACTGCTGGGAAGGATCCAGCTGAGATCAGGGAAGGTAGAGCCAGCACAGCCCCGGAGTGTGACTCCTGTGCACACTGTCAAGGAGAGAGGGGAGGGCACCCGGGGACCTGGACAATTGGCCTAGGGCCACTGAGAAGAGAGGTCTTAGTGGCCATGCTGGCCCTTTGCATAGAACGCGCTCCCCACTGGTTCACTCGGCCACCTTCTTCTGATGCTCTATTTGTTCTTTGGCTTAAACGATATCTCCTCGTTAAACCTCCTCTCTGCCCCTGCCAGCATGGCCTTCCTAGATGCCTTGATTACACCCAGAACTTTCCATTATCACGGAATTTAAGACACCATAGTGCAATCACTTGGCCATTTATTCTCACCACTACCAAATTAGAATTTCCTTCAAGTCAGGTCCCAAGACGTACTTGCAATTGATGACCTAGCAGTATTGATGCCATACCAAATACAAATGTTTATTGAAAGAACAGACATATTGCAAATGATGAGGCCCTACTCAGCTCTGAAACAAACAAACAAACATAGAACCCAGACTAACTAAACTTTCAAGACGTGTCCTTTTCTTTTTTGGGACTAGGGGATTGAACCCAAGGCCTCACACATGTTTTGCAAGTGCTCTACCTCTGAGATGCACCCCTAGCCCATTTTATTTATATTTTATCTCAAGACAGGGTCTTACTAAGCTACACAGGCTGCCTCTGGCCTCAAACTTGCGATCCTCCTGCCTCAGCCTTCCAAGTCACAGAGATTACAGGCATGCTCCACCAAGCCAAGCCCAGAGTATGTCTTTCTTGACCTGATACCTTTAAGTTCACCTGTGCTGCCAAATACCATGTGCTTTGTAATCAACACAAGCAAAGCTGCTTTACATTTCCATTCAGAACCTTCCCACTAGCATACACAATGGTTTCAGATAGGGCTAGGGGTGTGGCTGAGTTGTAAAGCTCTTGCTTAGCATGAGGGCGTCTCTGGGTCTAGATCCAGTGAGTTTCTCTTGGCTTTGAAGTTGTTGCTGCATGTCTTGTTTGTGAGCCCCCCAGAGCCTCCCAAGTGACTGGTGCTGAGACCCACTATCCCTGGGTGTCTGGATTGAGTCTATCTTTCTGGATCTTCCCACTCTATGATCATTTAGGGAGGATGCTGCCTGGCCTCAACCCTCATGACTAAACCCCACTTGTAGTCAACCCAGCTGGTGTGTGTCTGGGGGAGGATGGATGTAGGCAGGCTATCAAGGTCTCCAGGGATACCATACTGCTGATCTCAGGAATTGAGTACATGTCTTGTGATATCTGCTCAAAATGGGGATCTGTACTTTCCCAGGGTAGCCCCTTTTAAGTAAATAAATGCAAAGTCCTTGAGGTCTAAATAGAAGTTTCAAAATTCCCTGCCCCATGTCTATGAGGCCCACAGCCATAGCACTGCGGCGTCCGCTCCTGCCTGATCTCGGAAGCTAAGCCAGGTTGGACCTGGTTAGTACTTAGATGGGAGACTGCCTGGGAACACCAGGTGCTGAAGGCTTGGGAAAAGGACCTAGCAGCCCACTCTCAAAGCAATCCACCACTGAAAACCCTATGAATAGCAGAGAAACACTGACAATAGTGTTTTGCCTATTGTACATAGAGTGGCTATGAGTCGGACACTGACTCAACAGCACCTAACAACAACAACACATCTACAAGAAGATTAAAGACCTTGTCTGCTAAAAAGACTACTTGTTGTCTGCTGTCCTGTTATATTGGGGTCCTCATGGTGGAGTTTCAGGTCCTTAGCATAATAAGTGGATGTAGGTGGCAAGGTTTGTGGTGGGTTGATCATCAGTTGATTATAAAGAAAACTTGATTCAGATTATGCAGAAATAGTTGCTTGTAGCAAACATCAAGGCTGAGGAAATCACATTTCTGTACAAACTAGGTGTTTAAGTCTGATAAATGTAAACTGCAATGTAATACCCTTCATATTCCCAACAAGCAACTTCCCTTATAATTGCCTGCCAGTCCCTGTGTGTTCCTGAATTCCCCATATTCCCTGCACAGCATGGGATTCCAGTCTGGGTTACTCTTGAGTTTTTGAGTTGGTTGCTTTTGCTTGGGAAGTTGGCCTTGGGGCACTTTAAAATGGCTGTCCTATAATATGATTGGGTGTGAATATCTGGGAAGTATTTTAAGTTTTTAATTGCTAGTGGTTATGCAAATAATTCCCAGTTAATACAGTTAAGCCTGATCTCATTTGCATTCTGTTTATATTTCACCACAAACTAGTCACCCTCAGTCTGAGAGGTATAGCCCAGAGCAAGGAGAAAGCCTGTACCCTGGGGAAGGAATAGAGTCTGGGTAACTCTCCAAAAAGGGAAATGCTATCAGATCCTCCTAATTGCTGCTTGAAACATTATAATTCCAAACAAAACAATGCAAATGTGCAATACACACACACTCTCGTACACACACAGAGTCATATACACATACAGACAGCAGTAATGACAGCCTCCACAAGGGAATCCCATGGTCTATAAGCAGAGGTGACTTCTCAACTTCAGATCAGACACATGGCTGGTTTTTTCAGAAACCTCTGTCTCCCTTGCACTCTCAAGATAAATGTATGGGAGGAATTAGCCTTTGCTCGCCTGGCCCATGGCCCCATGTAGCTCCATGGCAGTGATCAAGCCCCAAGCTTCGTAGAGAGAACAAAGACCTTAGGAAGAACATGGCCTTGGGTGGTGGAAAACTGAGGGCAACAGAGGAATTAGAACAGAGCCAGAGGTACCCTTGGGGCACCACCTTGGGGTATCAGCTGGACTCACCCATCAGCACCTCCAAACCAAATACAACCATGAGATGGTCTTAAAATTATAGTGCAATGGTAAAACTCTAATTGAGGATAATGAGTTAGACCACATACTTGCCTTATATTAGGGAAGATCAAAATTTTAATTTTTTGAACTCTATAAATGAAAAACCCTCACTTGTCCATCAGTTTGCCATACTGTGGGGGCTTCCATGTTGTGATGCTGACAGGTATGCCACTGGTGTTACAGATACCAGCAGGGCCACTCATGGTGGACAGGTTTCACTTGAGCTTCCAGATTAAGACAGTCTAGGGAGAAGGACCTGGTGGCCCACTCCTGAAAAAATTAGCTATTGAAAACCCTATGAACAGCAGAGAAAGACTGTCAAGAGTGCTAGAAAATGAGCCTTCACCACCTCTGCTGGAAAGCATTCAAGGAATGACTAGGGAAGAGCTGTCTCCTCAAAGTAGAGCCCACCTTAATGATGGGAATGGAGTAAAGCCCCAGGGACCTCCATCTGCCAATGTGGCATGACTCAAAATGAGAGAGAACAACTGTAAATATCCATTAATGACTGGAAAGTGGAATATATATATTATGAATCTAGGAAAATTAGAAATCATCAAAAAGGAAATGGAGCACATAAACACCAACATTCTAGACATCAGTGAGCTAAAATGGACTGGTATGGGCCTTTTAAAATCAGATTAACTATTATGTTTTACCATGCTTGGAATGATAATTTAAAGAGAAATGGGGTAGTATTCATCATCCAAAAAGACATTTCAGAATCTGTCCTGAAGTACAATGCTGTCAGTGATAAATAAAATAACACCCATATATGCATAAGGAAGGCCAGTTTATGTGACTATTTTTCAAATTTATGCACCCACCACTAAGGCCACAAATGAAGGAAGAAAAGATTTTTACCAGCTTCTACAATCTAAAATAGATCAAACATTCAATCAGGATGCACTGATAATTACTCCTGACTGGAATGCAAAAGTTGGAAACAAAGAATAAGGCTCAGTAGTTGGAAAATACGGCCTTAGTGACAAATGACCTTGCAGATCACATGATAGAATTTTTGAGACCAATGACCTTGTCATTGCAAATAAATTTTTTTAACCAACGTAAATGGTGACTAAACATATGGAATTCACCAGACAGAACATACAGAAACCAAATTGACTACATTTGTGGAAAGAGATAATGGAAAAGCTCAATATCAAAAATCAGAACAAGACCAAGTGCAGACTGTGGATCAGACCATTAACCGCTCATATACAGGTTCAAACTGCAACTGAAGAAAATTAGAACAAGTGTATGAGAGCCAAAATATGACCTGAGTATATCCCACCTGAGTTCAAAGATCACCTCAAGAATGGATTTGCTGTGCTAGATGCTCATGATGGAAGACATCATTCATGAGGAAAGCAAAAGTCCATTAAAGACAGGAAAAAAAGAAAAGACCAAATTACGTATCAAAAGAGACTTTGAAGCCTTGCCCTTGAATGTGGAGCAGCTAAAGTAAAAGGAAGCCGTGACAAAATTAAAGAACTAAACAGAAGATTCCAAAAGGCAGCTCAAGAAGACAAAATCAGATATCATAATGACATGGACAAAAAGCTAGAGATAGAAAACCAAAGGGAAAGAAAATGTTCTGTTTTTCTTAAGCTTAAAGAATTGAAGAAAAAATTCAAGCCTCTGTGGCAATACTGAAGGATTCTAGAAGGAAAATATTAAATGATACAGGAAACATCAAAAGAAGATGGGAGGAATACACAGAGAGTTATTACACTAAAAAGAATTGGTGGATGACCAACCATTTTAAGAGGTTGCATATGATCAGGAACCAATGGTATTGAAGGATAAAGTGGGAACCTCCTTAAAGGAATTAAAAGAATACCAACAGAGATGTTTCAACAAACAGATGCAGCACTGGAGGGGCTCACTTCTATATGTGAAGAGATATGGAAAACAGCTACCTAGTCAACTGAATGGAAAAGATCCATATTTATGCCTATTCCAAAGAAAGAGGATCCAACCAAACATGCAAATTTTCAAACAATATCATTAATATCTCATGCAAGTAAAATTTTGCTAAAGTTCATTCAAAAGCCACTGCAGCAGTATTTTGACATAGAGCTGCTGGAAAATCAAGCCAGATTCAGAAGAAGGTGTGGAACCAGGGACATCACTGCTGATGTCAAATGGACTTTGCTGAAAGCAGAGAATACTAGAAAGATGTCTATCTGTTTTTTATTGACCATACAAAGGCATTTGATTGTGTGGATCACAATAAATTATGGATAACATTGTGGAGAACAGGAATACCAGAGCACTTAATTGTACTCATGTGGAATCTGTACATGGACCAGGAGGCAGTCATTCGAACAGAACAAGGAAACACTGTTTGGTTTAAAGTCAGGAAAGACGTGCATCAGGGATGTATCTTTTCATCTACCTGTTCAATCTCTATACTAAGCAAATAATCCGAGAAGCTGTACTTTATGAAGAAGAACGCTGCATGAGGATTGCAGGCAGACTCATTAACAACCTGCATTATGCAGATGACACAATTTTGCTTGCTGAAAGTGAAAAGGATTTGACACATTTACTGATGAAGATCAAAGAAGCAGCCTTCAGGATGGATTGTGCCTCAACATCGACAGAACAAAAATCCTATAACTGAGTCAGTAAGCATCGTCATGATAAACAGAGAAACGATTGAGTTTGTCCAATATTTTACCTTACTTGGTTCAACAATCAACATCCATGGAAGCAATAGTCATGAAATCAGGACATGCATTGCATTGGGAAAAGCTGGGGCAAAAGACCTCTTTAAAGTATTGGAAAGTGAAGATGCCACACTGAAGATGAAGGTAGGCCTGACTCATGCCATGGTTTTTGTTTGTTTGTTTGTTTGTTTTTTGAGTTGTATCATATGGTTGTGAAAGATGGACAGAGAATAAAGAGAAACAGGAGAAGAACTGATGCTTTTGAATTATGGTGCTGGAGATGATTATTGAATATACCATAGACTTCCAAAAGAACCAATAGATCTATCCTAGAAGAAGTGCAACCAGAGTGCTCCTTGGAAGCAAAGATGGCTAGACTTTATCTTATGTATTTTGGACATGCTGTTAGGAGGGGCCAATCTCATCTCGTCTGGGTGAGGGGCAGGTCCACAAAAAAAGGAAGACCCTCAACTAGATGGATTGACACAGTGTCTACAACAATGGGCTTAAAATGATTGTGTGCCTGGCAGAGAACAGGGGAGTGTTTCCTTCTGTTGTAGAGCGTTGCTATGAGTTGGACCTGATTTGATGATACCTAACAAAAACAGCAACAACAAATGGAAAAAAACTCACATCAGTGAAAAAGCGGATTTTTCATAACTCACCCGTTCTGGTTGTACAACAAGATACAGTCAAGATACAGAGCCCCTTGCATAACTGTGCACCTCTAAGCCAGGTATCCCCAGGTGAGATGTGAGAGGCACTGAGTATGTCAGCCAAAAGTTCATGCTCCCTCAAAATTCCCAGGCTGAAATCACCACCTCCCTAAGGCAACAGTGTTAGGAGGGGCATTTGGTAGGTGACTGGGTCATGACAGTAGAGTCTTCACTCATGGGATTAGTGCTCTTACAAAGGGGATCCCGAGAAACTCTCTCTCCCGTCTACCACATGAGGAATCAGCTCTGGGTGCCCAGATCCTAGTTTGCTGATGTGCATGGGAAGGCCATGTTTGAAGCTCCATCTCTTCTCTCAGTCTCCCCAGCATCCTAATGTGGTAGGCACTGTCATTTTGCACATTGTACAGGTGGGAAAATTGAGGCCAAGACATGTGAGGTTAATGATCCAAATTATGCTAATTGAACATGGAACTAGGATTTGAACCCAGAGAGTTTGATTAGCCCAAGTCACATTAACCAATCATGTCACTAGTTGCTTTGATGTTTTATTCAAAAGTATGTCCACAATGCATACTTTCTCTCTCTCTCCTACTGACAGCATTTGAACCTCTGAGTCACAGCTTTGAGAAAACTGAATGAGCCCGTGTACTTTATCACCCTCACCCTGCGTAAGCTTTAGTCCCTCAGGGCAAGGCAGGCTCTGGAGGGCAGCCACACATGACATCCAGGGCAGGGTTCCAGGGAGCAGCCAACTGTGCCCCAATGTGCCTACTCAGCCCAGAGTAAACGGACATGTGTTATCGCTGGAAGTTTGCCATCTGCTTAAAAGCCCAGGCTGGGATGCCCCTGCCTACCCTGAGCCCAGTGGTCCAGGCCAAGGCCTGAGCTGGAGCAGGCTGTGCAGCCACCACAGAGGATGCTCACGTGAGACTGGCCAGAGGGGCTGCTCAGGCTTTGCTCCCTACAGGGTACCCAGCAATGCCCACGAGAAGATGCCCGGTGCTACTGAGGGGCCCACCCCACATCATACAACCCCAACCCCAGGACGTTCTCGGGAAAAGGGCTCCACAGCTGCAGCTGCAGAGGTCAGGGTGGGCTGGCTGGAGCAGAGGCACTTGACAGCCTGGGCTGGAAGGGGTCTGTTGGGGTGAAGACCTGGGAAGGCAGGAGAAAGGTTATGGGATGGATTTAAGATGTTCCAGTCCAGCCCCAGGTTTCTGTGCACAGTGAGTGGTGTAGTTCCCCTGGAGAGGTGCAGGCTGGCCTCGGCCAATCACAAGCAGGTGGGGAAAGGAAAGGGGCACAGTGCGTGGCTCAGGGCGAGGGCTCAGGCCTCCCAGTGATTGCGATGTGAGAGGCACTTCTACTCTCGGCCTTCTACTCTCATGGTGCCAGGGTCCATTCCCATTTTGTTTCTGTGAGGCATGAAGGAACAGCTGGGATGACGGTGCTTGGAGCCGACTTCTTCTCACCTTCATGATGGGGTGTGGTGGTTCCCTGCATTCCTCCCAGCACCCCACTTCCACCATGGGGGTGAGGTTTGTAGGGGGCAGGGGGGTGCCTATGAGCTGGAGAATGTGATGTCTGCATGGTTCCTACAGCCCCCCAAAAGCTCACGGCCCCACCTGGGGGAGGCGCAGAGAGCACCTGCGTGCTGTTTGTGGCACTCTGGCAAGGGAGGGGGACAGGCCCCGGCTGCAGCGATCAAAGGGGCTCAGAGCCCTGTTCACTCATTCACTGGAGCCCAGGCAGGTTTTCGTCAGTAGAGGAAAGCGATTGAGCTCAGGTTAGAGTAAATCCAGACACATCTGTCTCACGGTTAGTGCCGATTAGTCACTAAGGCGCGGTGGTGAGGGGTCTGGACTCCGTCACGTCTTGCCTTTTGGCCACTAACAGCTCCTTTGAGCTCAAGGTAAACTGACCTGAAATAATAACCGTGGTGGCCCTGGCTTTATTTTGCTTGGAACTGGCACTTTGCTGGGATCTTCTACTGCTCAGGCCTTGCGCTTCACCCTGCTTACAGCAGAGGAGCCCTCAGCACCCTCTATCTCTGCCTGGGTGTGTCTGAGTGGTGGTGAAGCCCAGCCCAGGGCACAGGCTGTGCGTCTGGCCCCAAGCGCCTTCGGGATTCCCTGCACTATCCAGAGACTTCAGGGGATGCAGCAATGCTGTGATTTGTCATCTAGTGCTGAGTTCACAGCGTGGGAGGAAAACAACCTAGATTTAAATGCTTCTCTTCCCGCTGTGAACTGGCTTACATCAAGCCATGGCTGAGCCCAGGGCTGGGAAGCCCCAGCGATGCTCCCTTTGGGGCCACGAGACTTTGGTCCATGCCAGCTGCAGTTCATGCTAAGGCATAGCAGGCAGCAAGGAGTCCAGAGAAGGGTTTTTGGCAGGCGAGCTGGGTGATCAGAGAGGAGCAAAGCAGAAGCCAGAAGCAGGAGCTGTGGAATGAACCAGGAAGCAGGAGGCTCCCAGCAGTGGGCCGGGCTATTTGGCAACTTGGCTTGTCACCTCCTAGGGAGGAGGAAGGGGATCCAAGGGTGACCACAGCATAGCTAGGAGTGTGGCAAGGGCCTGGATGAGACCTCTGTCTTTGAGTGTGGGGAGGGGAGATAGCCATTTGCTGGAATTTTCCTCCGCGTGTTCCAGGGCCACATTTCTCCACTGTCATCAGATGCTCTTCATGCGTAAAGGCTGTGTGTAGGTTTTGCCTGGTAACCAAATGCCTCAAAATACGGTTTCTGCAGTCAGCAAACATTTATTGTGGTGCACAGGTTTGGGGAGTCAGGGATCTAGAGGCAGCTTGGCTGGGTGGCTGAGGCTTGGGGTGGGTGGAGAGGCCACAGTGAGGATGGCTGTGGGCTCATCATGTGAAGGCTCCACGGAGCAGAGCATCTTGCTCTCAGGAGGCTCCCCTCACAGCTGCTTATTGGAGGCTCCTGGCCAACTTCTGATGAGAGACCTCATTATACCCACGTGTGCCTCTCCAGAAGGCTGCTGGAGTATCCTCTTTGTAAGGAAACAGGCCTTCTCCAGAGTGGGAGATGCTCATGACCTACTATGACAGGCAGAATTCTGAGATGGTCCCTTATGTTATCAGGTGGGCCTGACTTAATCAGGGGATTCCTTAATGTGGATTAGAGAGATTTGAGGCTGGTGGCTTTCTGGAGGCTTTGAATGAACAAAGTGCCATATTGTGGATGGGCCCAGGTATCAAGGGCCCATAAGTGCCTTCTAAGAGTCAAGTGTGTCCCCAGCCAACAGCTTGCAAGATAATGCAGACCTCAGTCCTACAACCCCAGGATCTGACCTCTGTCAACATCCCTCAGAAACAGAAATGGCCTCCAAGCCTCCATGGAGACCTCCATCCAGGCCAGCACCCAATTTCAGCATAGTGAGACTCTGAGCAGAAGACTCTGTCACAATGTCCAGGCTTCTGGCCCACAGAATCATGAGATAATCAATTTGTGCTGCTTGGGGTCAGTTTATGGTAACTGATGTGTTCAGTGGCTGAAGTTGTACTCCTCCCTTATGCTTTTTACTTATTTGTCCAAGGTGGATCATCACACCCACAGCTAAGGGGACAGGTCCATGATATGAAGGGAATGCTCATGAATTTGTGGACCTACTTTGAACCAGCAGGATGGCAGCGTGCATGCGGCCACGTTGATATACCAAGGCAGAGGCAAACAACGGCCAATGCTTCTAACATCTAGTGTGAATTCGTGGGCCAACTTCATGAGCTTAGGTAAAGCAAGCCAGAATTCTCTTTTAGGAAGTGACAATCCCAGCTACAATGTGGGAGGTTGGGCCTTAGATTTTTTTCCCCTTTTGATGTTCCCTTGTGAGCAATGTACAGAGTGATTGAGTAAAAGAGGAACGAAGTTGGAGCGTTCCTGTCTTTAACTTGAAGGTTACAATGTGTTAATCAGCTCCAGCCTGCCCCTTGCTGGAGTGCTAAATTTGGGGATTGTTAGCATCTTCCAGATGAGGCAGGGTGAGGGGGGTTGGGGTGGAGTTCAGATGACAGGCCACAGGCAAAATCTTTGGGGATTTTAATAGGACAAACTCACTAAGCTGCATTCCATCTCTGTTCTATAAAACCATGTGTGGCTTTTTGGTGAACCCATCTCCACACTCACCATCCTGCCAGTCCCTGGAGCAAATGGGAGTTGTCTGCATCTGTGGGGACACTAGAGGTCATCCTGAAAAGGCATACACTCCGCCTGGGAATTCTTTTCCATCCCACAAAATGTCTTATTTTACTG
Source organism: Pedetes capensis (assembly GCA_007922755.1). Lineage (NCBI taxonomy): Eukaryota > Metazoa > Chordata > Mammalia > Rodentia > Pedetidae > Pedetes > Pedetes capensis. The sequence goes on from VMDO01001026.1 coordinate 26,087, forward strand.
CCGCACTGTGAAATGAAGGACTCTGTGAACACCTCGCTTTGCCATGCTTTCCTTATCCCTCAGGGCTAAATGGGTCTGAGAGCAGAGGTGAAGGGATCCCTGTGGTCTGAGTGGGTGACAGTGTCTTGGTGAAATTGTCACTGTTGTGAGCAAATGAGCCCCACATGCCTGTGGCTTTATCTTCCCAAGCAGGAGAGAAGAAGGAAAAACACACACTGGGTAATTTAAGAACATGTCAGCAATTTGGCAAAAGTCAGAGAAGTCAAAAAGCCATATGAGTTCATAAATAAGCCACAGATCCTGGCTGGATTTAGTCAAAATCCCCGAAGGCTTTGCCTATTGACACCAGCTCAGTTTGGACTTGTTTCATTTTTAGCTGTGGTTGGAAGTTTACATGGAGCTGGGGGTGGTGGTGGTGGTGGTGGTGGTGTGCAGGCCACTGTGGGAAGGGAAAAGGACCAGAGTGGAGGGTCCAAGAGGGACCAGAGGTGTGGGTGGGAGCCAGGAGGAGGTGGCCACCATGTGGGGTGGCATCTCACATGGAGTCTGTGACTATGGCTGCATTATTGTCATGATGATGGTGATGGAGCTGGGATCCAAAAGAAAGAGGGCTTAGGGCCAGGGCATGTGCTTTAATTCCTTGATCTGAGCCCAGAAGGGTCCATCCTGCAGGTGCCTGGCCCTTCAGACCTCGAGGCCACATGAATGTGCTATTAGGCAGCAAGTATGTCACTGTGAAAGTGAAACCAACTGCAGAAAACTTATGAGAGGAAAGATTTACTGGGAGCTTGCAGCCAGAAGAGTTCAGTCCATAGAGTCATAAGGCATGGCAGGGCCTGTGGCACAGAACCTCATATTTTAATGATCGGGAAGCAGACGGGAACTGGAACCCAGCTCAGGGTAAAAGCTGCCAAAGGCTCACCCCCCGGGAGCTGCATCTGCAAAGCTAGAATTCCCACTCCCCAAGTTCCCACAGCCTCCACAAACAGAGCTACCAGCTGCGGATCAAACATCTAGACACATGACCTTTGGGAGACATCTAGATCCAAACCATAATACCCCACTCGTGGCCCCCAAAGGACATAGCCATAACATAATGCCCGATACATTTTAGTCCAACCTTAAGAGTCCCCAAAATCTTAAGAGTCTGAACCGTGTTCAAAATTCCAAGTCCAAAGTCTCCACCAAGACTCAAGGCAAACTTAGCAGTGAGCCCTGCAAAGCAAAAAACAGATTATATACTTCCAATACATAATGGCCCAGAGTAAGCATTCTCATTCCAGAATGAAGGAATGCAGGCACAAAGAGGAAAGATTAGTCTGTAGCAAGACCCATAACCTGCTGGACAACAAATCCTGTGGCTCTCTATCTGGCATCTGGCACATGTGACATCATCTGGCCTCATCTGGGCTCAAGCAGACTTCAACAGCTCTGCTCGCATGGCCCTGTCAGTTGCAGCATACATGGTCCTCTTGAACTGGTTCCACTTGTTGCTGGCAGCTTCCCACAGCAGACATTTCACAGTCCTGGCCACCCACCATTATGGAGGATCCTTTGCTGCTTAGGCTCCATGCTCAAAGCTCACACATCTGCCCTTTAGGGGCTCTCCACAGGGCACTAAACCCTGGGACACATTGCCTGGACTCACAGGCTATTTTTTGGAATCCTGGTAGCAGCCTCCATAATGCCTTAACTCTTGCATTCTTCTTGCCTGCAAAACCAGCACCATGTGGATGTTGTCAAGGATTGCTGCTAGCTTGAGAGGTAGCTTTGTTTTTGCCTTAGATGGGAGTGACCTGGACAACTCCTTTGGTGTCCTGAGGGTATTTCCCTTATTGTTCTCTTTAATGGGGCTTATCTCTTCAACAATTACACTCTCCTTGGCCAAAGCAGCCCTGTTTGTGTTAACCTTAGACAAGCTGCAGCTTTTTTTCCCTTTGTAGGGCACATCTTTTCAGAGATTCCTGCTGTGTCGCTTTTTATCATAAATCTGGCTAAAATGAGCAAGCGACAACCATGCCATGCTCTTTATATCTTGCTGCCCTCATGATATTTCCTCCTCACTCAAATCTTTAGGACATGGACAAGCCACCAAAAACATCTTTGAAGAATGTAACATGAATGGCCTCTAATTTAATGCCCCCTAGAGTCCTCATTTTCCTCTGAAACCCTGTAAGCCCTGACCACATTTGTACTGGTGGAAGGCTTCTGGTCTTTTTAACTCTCACTAGAACCGCCCCTTAAGCTCTGCTTACAACATCCAAGGGCTTTTCTCGCCTGAATTTCCAGACTCCTCCAAATACCTCCACAGACAAATTGCAGCGGGCTAATTGCAGTGGTCAGATTTCTGCACAACACCAAGCCCACTCTCTGGTACCAATGTTCTGTATTAGTCAGCTGGTGCATTGCAGTGACAGAGAAACCAACTGAAGCAAACTGAAGGGGAAGATTTACTGGGAGCTTACAGCTAGAGAGTTTTAGTTTATAGAGCTGGAAAGCATGGTAGCAGGGCAGGCGATCAGGAAGCAGAGAACAACCAGAACTGGGCACAGGTAAAAACCTCCGAAGTCCTTCCCTCAGGGAGCCACTTCTGCAAAGCTAGAACCCCTTTCCCCAAAACTCCTATAGCCTCCACAAACAGCACCACCACCTGGGGGCCAAACTTTCAAACATATGACGTTCGGGGGACATTTAGATCCCAACCATAATGTGTGCTTATTACGTACTGGGAGACAGACCTGGCAACCCACTCCCAAAAAATCAATCTTCCATTGAAAACCCTATGAACAGCACAGAAGTACTGATAATAATGTTTTGCCTGTTGTACGTAGGGTCACTATGAGTCGGATACCGATTCAACGGCACCTAACAACAACAACAATTACATACATAGGAAACACGGAGAAGAAATCATCTTGTATTGAGAGATATCTGTCTTCTGTCAGAGCAAGTTTCTTGCTCTCAGCATAGAGAGACCCCCAATTCTTGCCACTTTTCCAGCTGGGTGAGGGAAAGTAGGAGGTGCTTGCCAAGTCCCTGAGCTGAATTAGGAAACAGAATGGACAGCTGAGACTCAACACAGACCCTCCCTTGACAGCAGGTGTCAGGACTTCTGGCAGCCTGTCCTCAGCTTGCTACGCCATTGATCCTCACCTGGAGATGCTGCGCTAAGAGTTAGGGTATAACGTATATGTGTTTTATCACTCAATCCTCCAAACCCCCTAAGAGATGAAGGTTCTTCTTGCTCCCGTTGCAGATTAGGGCACCAAGCAGTGAGAGTCCTGCGCAAGGACAGAGGCCTCCTAACCGGCAGAAGCAGGCCTTGAGTGAGGTGCTTCAGTGCAATGTGACGGCTCCTTTACAGCCACACAGTTCCCTCAACTTTTGTCCTGAGGAACCTTTGGTGCTAAACCTGGCATATAGATCTGGAATTGTCCTGGCAGGCACATGCAGCAATCTGTGCGGCATGGAAAGACCGAGTCAGGTGACTGCACCCAGCACAGAGAAACACAGCTTACCTTGCATTGGCTCACAGTTAGACTTGTTTATTTCAGGGGACTTTTCTATGTGGGTTGTGTTTCTGGCACACCTTCAATGCTTGACACCTGACCTCTGTCCTCCACTGCATCAGAATGATAGGGGGTATAGCAGAGCATCCAACAGACAACCCCCAAAGAGATACATCTGTATCAGATCCCCACTGCCTGTATTACCTCGTAGAGCTGAAGATATGAGGAAGTCCAGGGCCTCGAGAGAAGAGGCTCATTCTGCACTTCCCAGGAACCCTAATGCCATTGCAGGAGACCTCAGAAGAGAAGCAGAAAGCGTTCTGCCCAGACCTCCCTGGGGGTCTGTGAGGATGAGGCAGGCATGGGAGTGATGCCGAGGCAGGCATGGGAGTGATGCCGCGGCAGCTAGCGATGTGAGGGCAGCCTCCAAAGCTGGTAGAGGAAGGGAGGATCCTCCCTTTGAGACTTCATAGGGAGCAGACATTGCGGACACCTGGGTTTCAGTCTTCTGGCCTCCTGAACTGTGGGAGAATAAATGGCTATCTTTCAAAGCTGCTGAGTTTATGGTTATTTGGTACAGTGACTACAGAAAACTAATTGAGTTGATGAACCCCTTCTCCACAGCCCACACCCACGCTTAACCTGACCTAGGAAGGGCGCTTGGCTGGCTGACTGCTGCTGGCTTGTACCTGCGCAGAGAAGCCAGTAAGAAAATGAGGAAGTGCTTGCCCAGGCCAGCTCTGAAATCCAGTCTATTCCCAGAGTCACAGCAAGCAGCCCAGACAGCTGCAGTGGACACTACACCCCTGATTTAGAAGCCAAGACACCCAGCTGTGGGGCTGGGAGGAGATAGAGGAAATAAGACTCTTCTAAACATGCTGTCTTGCAACTTTGTTTTCAAATGAACACTGTATCTGGCACTATTTTCCATTCCAGGCAGGAAATGTCACATCATTCTTTGTGCTGGCTACATAGTATATCATTACAGGAAGCCTTAAGAAAGAGGAAAGTGGAGGCTGCATTAAAGATGATGTTGAGGTTAAGATTAGGATTCAAAACCAGTGTGGACAAACAGAAATTGGCCTAAAACAATCTGAATGACAACTTTGCTCTAAGAAAGACAGCAATTGCACAAAAATTGGAAGGGATATATTTTGTCCAGAGAAATGATCATTTGATCAAAATAACATCGAACAGAAAAGGAAGGTGCAGGAGCCAGAGCTGCAGAGTACACAGGGAAAGCAGTAACTCAGGGTATCAGGTGATGAGCAATGAGCCTAACAAAGAATGGCAGGAAAGGAATGTTCACGAGTTCATTGGGAAAAACTCACTTAGAATGTGAATTTGAAATAATCCGTGTCCCTTGGGTGCATATGTGCCCACACATAGAGCCAGAAAGGGGATGGGAGCCCTGAGAGATTATCACAAAGAACAAAGGTGAACCCAGGCATCACGGAGATGGGGGCATGGGCTTCCCATGTGCACACTACAGTGTGGCCACTGGGCTGAGAGCTGCACTTGGGCAACATTGGTGAAGGTGGCACACAAATCGGTGCAGATCCTGCATGACGGAGCTGCTTGGAGGGGTCCCTAGCACATACCCGGTCCACATGCTGGGCTTTTTCAAGCCCCTACAACCCCAAGAAACTCCCCTCCAACTGGAGCCGTGCCCCTGCACAAGCAAGGAGCCAGTAGGTTGTGCAGTGGAGTTTGGGGCACCCTGCTCCCAGCCTTTGTGACACGCCAGACAGCCGCAGCCACTGCAGGCACTCGCAGGCCTCCCTGTGGAAAAGATTTGCTCTGGAGGCCCTGCCTTTGCATCATTGCTCCCTGAGGCTGGCCTGATTCACCCCTTGTCTGTGAATTCTTAAAAGGAGCTTCTGAATTTTGTCTGGGTCCAAGTTAGTGCTGTGTTGGTATCCACATGGGATGCCCTCCAGGGACCTCCCACAAGTGCCCAAATCTGAGGACACTCAAATCCCTTAGACAAAATGGCTTAATATTGAAGCAGGACCCTAAAGGAACCTGATAAAGAAAGCCCCCTCCCCCTCCTGGAGTTTATATTAGCTCCCAGCAAATGCTTGCTCAAGAGCTGCCTGTCTTCCTGAGGTTTTAGCTGATGCTTGCTTAAATTGTTACTAAGGACCATTATGTGTGAGCCATTATGGTTTCACACAGGAGACCTTACTGACACTGTTTCCTATGAGAAGCAACATCTGTGCCTTAACTGGACAAAACTGCTACGTGAGGGGTTCTTTATTCTCATTTAGAGGAATTAGTGTTCTCTCCTCTTCTTGTAAGTTTCAAAGACAACTGACTACCCCTCTACCTGCTTCTATCCTTGCCTTGTCTGTTCTCACACTGTTATTGTTTTTGTAACCCCTCCCCATCAGGAGCCCTATAAGAGGTCCAAACTTCCTTTGTTCAATGCTTAGTCTTTGGAAACGATTCCACTGAGTCATGTACCTGTACTAATAAAACCCTCCTAAATTAGCCTACACCTACTCGAGAGCACCTAACAACAACAAACTAGCCTACACCTGCAGCCATAGCACTGTGGTGTCTGATCTTGTCAGATCTCAGAAGATAAGCAGGGTCAGGTCTGGTTAGTAATTGGAGGGGAGACTTCCTGGGAACATCAGGTGCTGTAGGCCTGGGAGAAGGACCCAGCCACCCATTCCCAAAAAACAATCAGCCATTGAAAACCATATGAATAGCAGAGAAGTGCGACAATAGTCTTTCGTCTGTTGTATGTATGGTCACTATGAGTCAGAGACCAACTTGACTTGACGGCACCTAATAGCTACAACAACACGCTTGCCTACAGGGGCTGGGACTCAGCGTAGTTGGTAGAGTGCTGCTGGGCACTCTTTGAGGATTGAGATTTGATCTCCAGCACTGCACAAATGGGAGAAGGATATGGCCATCCACTCCAGAAGCAATCCTGAAACAATCGGCCAATGAAAACCCTATGAGGGTCACTATCAGTCAGACCCTACTTGACAGCACCTAAGAACAACAACAACAAACTTGCCCATGTTCTCTCCAGCAACATTTTTCCTGCAGCAATATTTGCGTATGAGCTATGAGCATCATTTCATAAAGATTATTTATACCTAATACGGTGTAAATGCCATGTAAAAGTTGTTATACTGTATTGTTCAGGGAATAGTGAATATTGAGGAAGAATATCTATTTGTGCATACACAAGCTTTTATGGAATATCTTTGCTCTGTTGAATCCACAGCTTCAGAATCCAGGGACACAGAGGCAGTGGTATAGTGGAATGACTCTGGACTCTGAGCTACCCCTCTTCTCAGGAGGACTGCCAGGACCCATTCTGCAGATGGCTGTGTTCTGTGCACAGGTTACAAAAGCAGGGGGATTCTACCTGATCCCCCTTCTGTTCTGGCTTCCCTCCCTTTGTGTTAATAAGTTTTATAAAAATAATTTAAAAATGAAAAACACATGTATGAACTAATGTATCCACATGGCTTATGTTCCTTCTAAAGATTCTGTTCTTCCCTCTAAAGATTCTAAAGCCCATCACCTTACCTCTTGGTTTTACCCTTTCCTATCCAGGCATATTTACTTCATCAAGAAAGGGACATGGTGAGCGCTGGGCGTGGTGGCGCATGCCTGTAATCCCAGTGGCTGGGGAGGCTGAGGTGGGGGAATCGCAAGTTCGAGACCAGAGGCAGTCTGCTTAACTTAGCGAGACCCTGTCTCAAAAAGTAAAAAAAAAAAAAAAAAAAAAAAAAAAGGGATATGGCCAGGCATGGTGGCTCACACTTCTAAGCCCAGTGACTCAGGAAACAGAGGCTGGAGGATCTCAAGTTCAAGGCCTGAGGCAGCTTGCATAATTTAGCGAGATGCTATCTCAAGATAAAAAATAAAGTATGGGTTAGGGTGCAGCTCAGTGGTAGAACACTCGCAAAGCATGTGTGAGGCCCTGGGTTCAACCTCCAAGTACTGCAAAAGAAGTGAGAGGATGTGATGAGGCAGGTGAAAAAGATAGTACAGTTTTCCTGGACTTAGTCTGGACAGAAGCAGCTGAGTGGAAACACCCTCATAAATCCTATAGGAGTTGTCAGGATGCATACGAGGGGTAAAATCTCCCATGATCCTCTATGCCTTTTCCAAACTGCCAGGACCATCATCAGATGTTGAGCCATAGCTTTTTTTTCAGATTTCATTACTATGAAAATACTATGTTTTATGCAGATGTTTACTATATAAGCTGTACTAAAATTTAGTTTTTCACTTAATATCCAACTGACATCTTTCCATTGCAATCCATATAAATCAACCATCTTAGTCTTTTCAGCAGTAGTACTTTATTCCATATTATCCCAATGCTCTTTTATAGCATAATATATTGAACAAGTCACCTCTGGATGGAAAGCAGGGTTTTTGCAAACAAATCTGTGATAGACACCACTTACAGACAGCTCTAATCTTACAATTTGAATTATGACTTTTTTGACTTTACAATGGTGCCAACCATTCTCTTTTTGACTTTAAACACAGTACTCAATACATTATATAAGATATTAGAAAGCAGGCTTTGTGCTAGATGATTTTGCCCCCCTATAGTCTAATGTAGGCATTCTGAGCACATTGAAGGTAGGCTAGGCTAAGCTATAATGTTCACTAATGTTCACTATAATGTTCACTAGGCTAGATGTATTAAATGCATTTTTTACATGATATTTTAAATTTGCAATGGATTTATCAGGGCATCATCATAACTCAGGGAGGATCTATATGTGTTTCCTTACACACCTAAGAAAATGTTTCTGTATTATAAATTTATAAAAATGGAACTTGGGTCAAAGAGTATATTTTATTTTAATACATTTGATGAGATTTCCCTCCAAAAAGTTGCACCAGTTCACAGCCCCACTTGATGGTAGGTAAGAGAGTTTCAGACTGGACTTTTCAGAAGTTTAGAGACCCAACACCAAGTCTTTGGAGATTTCATAGTGCAGACGAGACCTTCAGGATTTTGGGATGGCCTGTGTGGTGGGGATTTTCCCAGGGGGACTGTAGGATTTCAGGATAGGATGGTGACTAAGAAAAGGAAAGGGTGCTAGGACTGAGTGACTTGGGGCCAGAAACCTTTAGTAGCTAACATGGCAGAATGAAAACATGCATTGAGCTAGCCAATGAAACCAGGATGTATTATTTTTCTTGGCACCCTTTGCTTCTCCTTTCTAACAAATCTTTCTGAGAGGCAGCTTTCACTCTGTCCTTAGTAGAGAACGAAATCACCCAGGAAGAGGGTGGAGGTCCCTCTTCTTCCCCCTGACGGTGGGTTCATCCACCAGAATCCTTGATATTTTTGTAACTGCTTTTTAAATTTCATTACACACATGCTAAAGAGGTTTTTGACTTTTTCATATGTCTTTCATTAAAATGATTTCTAGAAAACATGCTGAGCTGTGGCTTTTGGAAACAACAGGGGTGGAATGTCTCCTGCCTCATAAAAACTTAACCAAAACATGGTGACGAGCTACATGGCTGGGCTTCTAGAGGCTGGCCAAGTGCACCCTTGGAGCAGGCCCTTCTAAGTGGTAGTGGCTGTGATTAGACAATGAAGCAACAGGAAAAAACATGTTTTAACAAGCTGAACTAAGAGCTGACACCCTGGAAATTCTCTTTTATAAACCTGCCACCCCACCAAGACCATACCAGCAGAAGTTATGAAACCTTGAAAGTTCTTCTTTGTGTGCGCTGCCTGGGCTGGTGAGCATCCGTTTCCCTATTTTCTTCCATGAACAGCTGTGGGTGGTGGAGCGACACAGCTGATGCATCCTGGATGCCACGCCAGGAGCCGTGGAATCCTAGGGCCCTCCTGTGTGGCTAGATATACAGCATGGTGGCTGAGCCCTGAACACACAGCCAAGGTCTCTGCCTGGCTGGGCTATGTGGTCCCTCAGATGGTTCTCTGGGCCTTATGCCAAGTAATCTAACACATGGCACGTCTTCTGGGAGAGCCTGCCAGACCCATGTCTCCCAAAGTGGGCAGAGGAGAGATGATTGTATGGTGTCCACATGAGCTGGGGGAACGGCTGGAAAAGCAGGGCTAGGAACTGAGGAAGGAGGCAAGGCCAGGTGGAGCAGAGAGAGGGAGGAGGAGAGTGGGAAGCAGAGGAAGGAAGCGATTTGCAGGAGCGTTGTGTGCTGCCAACGGGAGAAATGCAAGGGAGGAAAAGGCTCTGCTGGCGAAGAAGGCAGGAGGCTCCTCGGACGCTGCCAAGAGTGACCTCAGGCGAGTGATGGAGGTGGCAGCAGACCCCTTGGGCAGCTTTGCTCCTCTGTGGTTTGCTCAGCCCTTCCTCCTCCTCTCCCCACAGAGGCCTCCTGGACATGACGCTGGGCGCTGCAGAGCTGGGGGCACCAGCGCGTGACACAAGGAACCACTGAGGACAGAGCTGCAGGGAGCCCTTGCCTACACTTGGCAGGTGATGGGGGTGGTCCCGGAGGACGAGGTGCTCAGGTGCCCCGGTCTGGCCCCACAGCATGTGCAGTGAAGAGGAGGGGCTGGCACTCCAAGCAGGGAGGAGCCTTTCCCATGCCAGTTGTGCCACGCTGTTCCGCTCCCTCTTCCCTAGGCATGGGGACCTCTGTCCGCTTCTCTCTCCTTTGCTTCACTGCCTTCGGCTTCCTGCGGTAGAGGAGCATTTAGGGGAGTCCAGCCTCCCCCATCAACTTTTCAACTCAACTCAGAGACCCATTAAAAACAGCTGGCTGCCAACACCCAGGGTGCCACTCTGAGGACACAGCCTGTGGCAGGGAGGTGGCTCCAGGGCCTGCTGTGAACAACCAGTCCACTCTCCGAGGCCTTGGGCAGATGCGTTGGAAGCTGAGGACATTTCAGTGTGTCGTCTGCGGGTCTCGGAGAGGAAACTGCAGGCAGTTTCAATTTATGATGGTTTAATTTGTTATGGTCTTCAGGATGTTATGAAAACTAAATACCTTGACTAGGCACTATAGTATGAATTTTGCCTGTTCTTAGGCTGGTGATATGTGGCTGATATTCTCTCAAGATGCAGCTACACGAGGGTCCAGAGCACACTTAAGATAGGCTAGCCAGGAGCAGTGGTGCACGCCTGTAATCCAGCGACTCAGGAGGCAGGGGCAGGAGGACTGCGAGTTCAAAACCAGAGGCAGTGTGCATAATTTAGTAAGACCCTGTCTCAAAAAGTAAAAGCATGGACCAGGGGTGAAACTTAGTGGTACAGCACTTGCAAAGCATACAAGCACAAGGCCCTGGGTTCAACCCCCAGTACTACACACACGCACACACACACACACACACACACACACACACACAAGATAAGCTAAGCTGGGCTGTTTGGTAGATTAGGTATATTAAATGCATTTTTGACTTATGATCAGTTTATGGGGAGGCAACCCTGTTGTAAATGGAAGAACATCTGTTTTAATAATCACAAAACTGATCCAGTGCTTTCTATGTACATGGTTCTAACTCTGTGCATGTATCCCTAAGTTAAACCTCATCAAAGATAGAGACCTACCTGGTTCTGCCCATTTTGCAGATAAGGGAACTAAGACACAGAATGAGAGGGACTCACCTGAGACCCTCAGCAGGTCAGTGGCTGGCTATGTTCTTAGGATTTTTTCTGTTAAAGACCATGGAAATCTGGAGGTCCTTGCAGTCAGACAGAAATAAATCTCCTCCTGGATGCTACAATTACTCTCTGTTACAGGATACATGGGCAAGCCTCATTTTCCTGCACTCTACTTTATCACACTTCAAGGATACTGTGCTTTTTACACATTGAGGTTTTGTGGCAAACCTGCATAGCAAGTCTATCAATACCATTTTCCCAACAGCTCCAATGATCATTAGCATCTTAGCAATACATTTTTTTTTTTTTTGTAGTACTTGGGGGTTGAACTCAGGGTCTCGTACGTACTTCAGGAGTGCTTTACCACTGAGCTGCACCCCCAGCCAACTTAAAAAAAATTTTTTTTTATCTTGAAACAGAGTCTCGATAAGTTACATAGGCTGCCTTTGGTCTCTAATCAATGATCCTCCTGCCTCCGCCTCCTGAGTCACTGGGATTACAGATGTGCACCACTGTACTCGATTAGCAATAAAAATATTTTTAAATTAAGGGATGCATAATGCTTTTTAGACATACTGCTATTGAACACTTAGTAGATCACAGTGTAGTATAAATATAACTTTAATATGCAGTGGGAAACCAAAAAATTCGTGTGACTCACTTTATTGTGATATTTGCTTTGTTGTGGTGGTCTCCAAGGTGTGCCTGTGTGTTCCAGTACTATGTATGCTATAACATATTTTACAATTAAAATGCAATGATACATTCCAAAGTGCATGTAAATGACACAGTTGTAAGCTTTCCCATCTTTGACCTGGCATTTGTAGTGAGTCTTTGCTGGTATGTGCCCGTGCATGTGCTTGTGTGTGTGCGCGCATGTGTGTGCACGTGTGCTGTCAGTCAAAAGTGCAAAGCCCTGTCCTCTGATGCTGAGAGGCCATCTGCCCCCCAATGGCGACTCCAACAGGAGAAACATCTGCAGACATCAAGTCGCCTTCAATGTAGGTGACAGAGATGTGAGCTTGGCTCTCTGTGTTTCCCCGTCTCTTTGACAAGAGAGGAACACATGTCAGACATGTTGATGTAATCAAGTCATTTTCCAAGAAAGCTCCGATTCCTTTGCTCTGCCAGGGCTGGCTTGTGTCTTGGAGAATCTGGCTCCTCAGGGCAAATAAAATAAGCTCAGGACCATGGGAAGCCAGGAAGCCCACAGATGCCAGCCCAGCAGCCAGATTCATTTCTCAGAGCCTCTCTGCGTCCTGAGCCAGCCCTGTGCCCCACTGGGCCTTCTGCCTGCCTGACGTCCAGGCCTTCCTCGCCCAGCCATGGCCACGACAGCTGCCTGGGGAGGTGGGTTCCTGGAGTCTTTGACTCTGTTAGAGCTCTCTGTAAAGCTGCTGTGACAGCGATAACAAATGTCACTAAAAACAAAGGAAGAGTGCTACGTGTCTCTAAGCAGCAGACTCCAAAGGGCCACCTCTGAGCTTCCTTGGGACACAGTGGTGCCCAGCCTGGCCCCCGCCTCCGGCTCAGCTCAGCCTCCAGGCCACTCTGTGACTCAACAAAGGCCATTTTCCTTCTCGACACATTTCCCACCTGCAAAACTGGGGCACCGGGCTGCAGTCACTCCTGCCTCAAAGCTGGCATTCTACACAGTGGTTGTCAGAGCAGAGCCTATGCAGTCACCTGGCCTCCCACCCACCCCCCAGCTGAATTTCAGATTCCCAGCTGCAGTGGGCTTTGAGAACTGCATTTTTAACAAGTTGTCAGACCATGCAGATGGCTCTGGCAGGGACAATTTTGACAGCCAGCAGCAGGGGACTATCATATGCTCATGGCAAGGAAGACTTTTTTCATATAGACTCTAAATTGAGAGATAGAATTGGTGTTTGATTTTTACCACTTTTGTGTAGATTTGACATGCAATAATGTAAAACATAAAGAGTGGTGTAACACATTCTGGTAATGTATATGTTTGCCTTATCTTCATAGATGACTATAACATCAACTAGATGCAAGGTTAAAGGGCTTATCCGCAAATGGGTTTGGAGCTACAGGCTAACCATGGAAGATCAGCTGTAGTTACCCATCGCTCAACTACTCTCTGACCAGCTTCTGACATACAATTTAAAAAGAGGAAGCTGGGTGCGGTGGCACATGCCTGTAATCCCAGCGATTTGGAAGGTGGAGGCAGGAGGATCGCAAGTTCAAGACCAGAGGCAGTCTGTGTAACTTGGCACGACCCTGTCTCAAAAAGTAAAAAAATGGGCTGAGGGTGCAGCTCAGTGGTCTGGCACTTACAGAGCATGCAAGCGCGAGGCCCTGGGTTCAACCCCCAGTACCACAAAAAAAAAAAAAGAGGATAGAGGAAGAAACAGGTTTTAAAATTCTAAATTGTTCCGTTCAACTTTGTGAAAGCACGTCAAGAGTCTATCCAGATTGTAAGCAGTTATTGTAACCGGGGAACCTATTTGTTTAGTGTCCCTTGCTCTTTATGCCAACTCTGTGAAGGAAATTGAATTCTTCTAGTCCACTGGGATCCACAGTGAAGCACACTGAGTGTGGACCAGGTCTGTACACGTTCTCAGGCTCCAACAGTCAGGAAATGGCGAGGCACAACAGTAAAGAGTAAATAGTGGTCACAGAGGCGGAGAGTGGGGAGAAAGAGGATGGGGAGAGGGAGGTAAGGGGTACAAAGACACAGCTTAGTAGGAGTAAGTTCTGCTCCTCTATTATATGTTGTTGTTGTTAGGTGCCATCAAATGTGTGTCTGACTCATAGCGACCCTATGTATAACAGGTGAAACAGTATTTTTAGTGCTTCTCTGTTATTCATAGGGTTTTCAATGGCTGATTGTTTTTTGGGAGTTGCCAGGTCTTTCTCCCAAGCCTACAGCACCTAGTGTTCTCAGGAGGTCTCCCATCCAAGTACTTACCAGGCCCGACGCTGCTTAGCTTCCAAGATCTGATGGGATCAGAAGCCACAGTGGTACAGCTGCAAACCTTTCTATTATATAGAAGAATGTATTAATTATATGTATCAATGTATTATACATTAGTATATTAATGTATTAATGATATTATAATATATAATTAGGATATGATATAATTAACAATGTATCCCATAAATCAAAATAGCTTGATGAGAAGATTTTGAATACTGTTACCAAAAAAATAATAAATGTTAGAAATGATGGATTACCAAGTATCTGAGTCAATCATTATACAATATACACATACCAAAATGTCATGCTGTACCCTATAAATAGGTAAAATTATTATCTGCCAATTAAAATTAGATTAATTAAGTATTTAAAAGAAGTGATGAGGTGGACAGTAACCTCAGGTCTGCTAGACTCCAGCTCAGTGGTTTTCAAAGTGTATCCCTGACCAGCAGGGACAGCATCACCTGGGAATCTGTGAAGAGGAGCACATTCTAAAGCCCCAACCAGACCTACAAAATCAGGACCCCTGGAGCATCCAGCAGGCTCTTTTAAAATCAAGCCCTGCGGATAACTTTGGTACATGCTAAAGTTTGGGAATTGGTGCTCTGGAGATTAAGGGTTTCACCACTAGACAATCCACTTTCCCAAGCACGTACTCTGTGGAAATGAAATCATGCTCAGTTGTGGTGCTTAGTGAGTCACCAAGCTCTGCATCCACTAGCAGACTGATGAGTTCACTTTTCTGGGAGTGGCCTCTTGCATCCAGTAGCTGAAGTTTGGGTATGGTGGTCTCTCAGGATTCATGTGCTGTTAAATCTTGGTCCCCAGTGTTGGGGCATGAGACATGGTGGATCTTTAAGAGATGATTAGTTCATGGATGTACCACCCTCAGGAGGGAGTAATGGAGATCTCATAGAACCAGGTTAATTCTCATAAGAATGAGTTGTTGTAAGAAGCTGCCTCACACTTGGCCCCTTCTGCATGTGGCTGGATCCTTCACCACTATGGGTGACACAGCCAGGTATCCCCTGCCAGGATGCTGGTGACATATTTTTTGGACCCTCTAGCCAACAACATCATGAGCCAAATAAACCTCTTGACTTTATGCTACCAAGCCTTACACATTTTGTTACAGCAACACAAAATAGACTAAGACACCAGCCAAACAGACAAATGAAATATCCTTCTTCTGAGCCCCACCAATCACACATGGCCTCTCCTCAGTGCTAACTGCACTCACTTGGCTTAGTTCCTTGGATAGTTATTTGGATCCTACTTGATTTTGCCAGTGTAGATAAGATCCATATTCTCTACATCTACTTTAAATAATAAATACTTAAGGGCTAGGGATATAGCTTAGTGGTAGAGCACTTGCCTAGCATGCACAAAGCCCTGGATTCAATCCTCATCATGACATTCCCTCTCCCCAGTTTTTGTTTTTTTTTAGCCAGGCACAGTGGCTCATGCCTATAGTTCTAGCAACTCGGAAGGCAGAGGCAAGCAGATGGTAGATTTGAGGCCAGGGGCAACCTGCATAACTTAGTGAAACCCTGCCTCAAAAGAAAAAGTAAAAAAATGGGATATGAGTGAAACTCAATGTAGAACACTTGTAAATACACGTGAGGTCCTGGTTCAACCCTTAGTACTGGGGAAAAAAAAGAACCAGTCTATATAACTGCATGTGGCTGTCACACAAAGCAAGCAAAGTGAAGAGAAAGAAATTATAGATAACTCTTCATTGTCAAACTGAAATTTTCAATGAAGACAACTTGCTACATCCATAAAGCAGCTAATAGCAGAGTGGGTACTGCAGAAAAGTAGACCTGCTCAAGAAATTGGTCTGGAACACAGCTTAAAGAGACAAATAAGAGGGAAACTAGTTAAAGATAGTAAACTTCATACTGTTTTGCTTCTACCTCTCATGCCAAATCCTGAAAAAGTTTCAGAACATGAATTTCACAAAAATCAGTAACAGTGACAGAGAAGGAAGGTACATCAGTACAGTAGAAAGAAACTCTGAAGAACACTTAAAAGATGGAAAGCTGATGGGATCGATTTGAAGAAAGAAGCTATTAGACAAACTCACAGAGGAAAAGACTTGTAAAAAGAGAGGGCAGCTCTGTGGGTGTTGAAGGCCCCAAGGTAGAGAATGGGAGATTGCAGGGACTGGGTGGGTTGATTTGATAGGACAGTCAAGGGAGACAGACCCTCCCATGCCCCACCCCACTGCTTTCATTGGCTGGAGGCAGCTAACTGTGAACTTGAGCCCAAGAGTTGGGTAGTGAGCTGAGATTGGAAGCCCCAGGAAACCTGGGACGCCCCTCATCTAGGAGCATCATGAGTGGGTGTGTGGCCACTGGCTCACCTCAAACCTCTGTGAGGTCACAGCAAATAGGGCCTGGCAGGCAGAGAATGCCAGGTTCATGGGTGAGTGGATACCAAGAGCCACCATGCCCTGGAGAACACAATAGGGTTAGGAAGAGATGGCCAACAAGCAGGACACGCGAGGCTCTGTCCTGGGTTACCTCACAGGCTCGGGTCAGAAGGGATGCAGATCACAGGGCGCAAGCATAGGCTGTCAGGGGAAACAGATGGTCATCCTCCTTGGAAATGGGTGTGGTGTGTGTGTGTGTGTTTGTGTGTGTGTACAATGCATAGACACATCTCTGTCAGCATTACAAACAAAAACCTTGATAGACTCGGTGAGTATACTGCGTGGTAAATGAGCATAACTAAAGAAAAGTAAGGCTAAGAAATTCCTTGTAAACAGAACAAAAAAGAAAAGTTGGGCATCTAATTTGTAAGTCAAGGGAGGTGGGTAGAAATTTAAGTTCCCAAGTGCATCTAATAAAGTTCCAGATGAGGACGTGGAAAATATAAAGGAAAGAACATGAAAACAAATAATGGAAGAACATTCTCCCAAGCTAGAGGACAAAACACTCATGTAGAGCAAGAGGTCCCCAAGGGCACAGTTATAAAGGACAATTAGATAAACTTGATGACACCCAAAGTGTAAGCTCTTACTGGACAAATACAATATGAGAACAAACTATTGTAAACTGGGCAAAAGGTGGGCGCCATCAGCTCACAGGGAAGGAAGGCCCATTGACAGCGAGCGTGAATCGACCAGGGAAACCAACCAGAGCAGCAACGACAGACTGCGCTTGGCCCCTCAGATTTACAAAAATTGAAAAGGAATTGGCAGTGAGAGGATAGACTTGGTGGGAATATCAAATGATGAGGGGTTTTGAAGAGCAATTTGGCATCATCTGCATTTCCTATCTTGACACCTTATTCTAGATTGCCATTCTGGAGAAATACTACACACACATACACACGCATGCGCACACAGGCACACAAAGGGACATGTGTAAAGGATTCATTGCTGTGTTGTTTAAGATAGAAGAAAAAGGAAGTACAGTTGTCCCTCATTATCTGCCAGGATCCTAGGACCCCTGTAGCTACTAAAACCCCTGGATGCTCAAGTTCCTTGCGTGCAACAGTGGTGTATTTGTATATGTCCTATGCATATTCTCCCATACATTTTGAATCATCTCAAGCTAACTTACAATACCTAATACAATGTAAATGCTGTGTAAATAGTTGTTATATTCTATTGTTTAGGAAATAATGACAGGAAAAAGTCTGTACATATTCAGTACAGATGTAACTACTTTTTAGAAGACTTGGTTGGCAGTTGTTTGAATGTGCACGTGTGGAGCCTGCAGACACAAAGGGATGCCATCTGTCCTCCAACAGAGACATTGTCACAGGCATCAGGGTGTGCCTGGTTCATGCACTGCATCGCAGCCAAATGTCTACCTTCTGACCTGGAACAATCCCTAGGGCATAGGTAAAACAAGAAATTTGAAGACAATGTGTGATGTGATGCTATGGATGTTAGGAACAGAACACTGCTGATTTTTGCATGTGAAAGTTTATACGAAAAGATAAACATCTAACTGATTACCCTGGGAGAGGAAGGCCAGGGATAAAGTAGGATTGTAGACAACAGTGTCAATGGGAACTTCATGTGTAATTTGGAATATTTCAAAACTCACATCTCCAGCCTTGTGTGTTTCTGCATGCACAAGATTGCTCTAACTAAAGGGAGGAGAAGTCAGAGGCAGCAGGACCGGTCTGAGAGGGCTGCTGTGATGGCTGCAGGGGCAGAGCTGAGTGGACACTCTCCGAGGGTGCTCAGAAGGAGCAGCATGCTGCTCCTGGCCAGTCTTGGGCGGGTAGTGTCCCCCTCAGCAGCCCCTGCTGCACTAGTATCAGGGATGCAGCTCCCAGCATCTACCTCGATGCCCCTCAGAGTGGCCCTGGAGAGAAGCAGGTGTCTAGAGGCCTCCCTCCTTTTTACTGTCCTAGAAATGGATATTCTGGCCTGACTCTAGAGCCCCCAGCCCAGCTAAGGCCAGATGCATGAGGGTTTGAGGTTCCTGGGACAGAAGCAGAGCATGGAAGGAATGCAGCCATTAGTGCTGGAGCCACAGAGTCTGCAAGGAATCTTTCCACAGGAGCCCCATCAAGGGCTCACCTGTGACTGCGGGTTGGGTGTGTCCCCAGAGCTCCCTGCTAGAGCTCATGTGCTAATTGCCATGCAGCAGAGATGGGGGGGCACCTCCAAGTGGAGATGAGGCTGTGGGGCTCATCAGTGCCGCTATCGTGGGGGCAGGCTGGTTATCTTGAGAGCAAGCTCACTATAAAAGGAGGCTTGGCTTTCTTTCCTGTTCTCTCTCGTGGCACCCTCCAGCCCTTCCACTTTCTGCCATGGGTCGATGCAGCAGGAAGGCCTTTACCAGATGCAGGCACTTGACCTTGGGCTTCCAGCCTCCAGAACTGTGAGATACCAATCTCTGTTCCTTACAAGTTACCCAGTCTCAGGTGTTCTGTTATAGCAGCTCAAAACACACTAAGGTACCTTCCTGGCACTAGCCACCTTCTGCCTTTGATCACCCAGGGAGATAGGGAGATGGTGGGTCCTCGGACACTCCCCCTGCACTGTATCGCCAGCCCCTCACAGCCATACACAGGCCTGTCCCCTGAGGCCACCTCTGTGTTGCACGTCTGCCATCTTTGCAGGCATCCACAGGAAGACATTCCACAATCACCGGGAAATAACAGAGTTCACTCCTAACCCAAAGGACAAGGAAGCTGGCTCCAGTCAAGTCCAGGAGCAATCCATCAGAATGCCGCTGCTTTGATCTATGTCCTCAGATCCAAGGGTTTTGTCTGCTAGGTCTCAATGGGTGCCTGTTGCGTGGTCTCAGGGCAAGGAGGGGCTGGGTGGGTCTCAGTCCCTTCAAGACCTGCCAGTGTGAATGTGGAGTGAAAATGCATCTTGTAATCCCTCCTGCTGGCTTCAAGGGCAGGACTCCTGATTAGAATACACACAGCACTCACACCATGCATGCACACACACATGCACTCTGTCATACATGAACATGTCATACATACCATGCACTATCCCCCACCACACATCAGTGTATCACACACTCCCCAGGCCACGCATGCACACCATCACACATAGTATGTACACCAGACACACCACACACATCATACCCGCACACTACACCAAACACATCACACATGTGGCATCTCAGATACAAACTCACACACATGCATGAGAAGTATACCACATCATACATCCATGAGTGCACCTATGCATGCCACAAACCACACCATATCACACATGTATGGCATGTTATAGGATCCACATGTACCAGGTGTACCATGTAGAACAGACACTCCTCACACACTGTACTCCCACCCCTCTCCACACATGCCACACCCCTTCCACAGTACATATAGACATAGCACAACATCCACACATATACCACACACACCATACATACACGCATGGCATATCATGTACAAACACATACAGGGCTGTTTTATGCATAGTTTGGATGGCAGTTTATGCATAGTCTGGACGGCTCATCCAGCTGTAGCAGCCTGGCATCTGACCCTGCCTGACCTCAGAAGCTAAACAGGGTCGACCTGGCTAATCCTTGGATAGGAGCCCTCCAGGGAATACTAGGTGCTGCAGGCTAGGGAGAAGAACCTGGCAGCCCACCCCCCAAAAACAATCTGCCACTGAAAACCCTATAAGAGCAGAGAAGCACTGACAGTAGTGCTGGGCATGGCACAGCATTGGAGAATGTTTCGTCTGTTGTAGGGTTGCTATGGGTCAGACCTGACTTCACGGCATCTAACAACAACAATATATGGTAAACAACAGGCTAGAGAGCAGAGCAGAAGAGAGCAGAGGAAGGAAGAGAGCAGAGAGGAGAAAGGGGAAGCTTGTGGGTGGTGCAGCCACTAATAAGGGGGCCAGGTAATACCCACAACTCCTCCCACTGGGGACAGATAGGGGATAGCTCCTGGGGGAAGCCCATGAGGAGGGAGAGAGCACTGCTCCTGGGAGGAAGCCCACTCAGAGGGAGTTGAAGGCAGTGCAGCTCTGAGCCGTGTTGGTGAGAACTTCTTGGGAGGAGGGCACTTGTCCTATCAGTGTAGCTGATCATAAAGGCCCCCTATGTGTTACCCATATCCCCCGTATAAAACCCCCAATGAACTCATGGTTCACAGAGTTTAATATGATCTGTGCTTTGGTCTGTCTACATTTTCTTTGGCTTTAACACGACAATATCACATACACACCTATCATACCATACACACTAGACATACATGCATGGCCTACCACATACAAACACATATACACCATATCCACACATGGCAAACTGACCACACTCGATACACCACACGCATCCCAGGCACACACACTACCTACACAAATGCCACACCAAACACCCACACAACACGTGACTGTGCACAACTCACACGAACACTTTCCATGCCCAACACAGGTATGCACACACCATGTATGTAGACACACCACAAACATGCCACACAGCTACATACATCTACATGCGTACACCTGCCACACAATAGACACAAACCACCTACACACCACAAAGTACACATTCCAAACATCCAACATGTACCATCCACACTCCAAACACGTGCTCAGCACACACCCTTCTAAAAACAAGTAGCTTTCAGAGTCCAAACCTACATCAGTTAAAATAACAGAATAAGCAGGAATATTTGCATTTCAAATACTAACCTCAGAAGAAAACATCCAACAACACAAAACCCACCAGAAAATTTGCAAAATGGTTTGGTTTTGAAGAGTTTTAGCATATTGCACAGGATTTTGCAGATCAAAGACATAAAAAAGATATACAAGACCCGAATAACATAATTAACAAACTTGGCATACTAACTACAAAGAAAATGTAAGCTACAAATAGATAAAGCATATTCTTTTAAAATATTACTATATTAATGTGACATTTACAAACAGTGATCATGAACTAGCCTTTACAATCTCCCTTTTAAACCTTCAAAGCTCTATTTTAAATAAAGCAGAAATTCTACAAGCCTTGTTCTCTGACCTCAATGTAATAAAATTAGGAACTAATGACTGAAAGATAATAATTTTTAACCACATGGAATTACAAAACAGCTCTATCAAAGGTCCCCAATCCCAAGGAGGATGAATTTTTTTAAAATGCAAATTATTACCCCCTCTTTCAGGCCACTTATAAATAATCCAGGTCATAGATGATTTTATCTGTGTGGAATAGTTAAAAGCAATGCTATCTTGAAGGCCCCAAAGCATAGACATTTCAGCAACTGTCTTAAACCCATAAGCCAACATTATATTTAAGCTTGAACTTAGCAACAACAAAAAATCTATAGAACTATTATACTTATGAATATAAGTGTAAGATTTAATAATAAAATATTCTCTCATTAAACTCAGAAATAAATTCCAAGAATAATATGCCATCAACTAGGTAAGATTCATTCCTAGAAAAATGAGAATAAGTTATTAGTATGAAATATGTTAATGTAATTTATAGTCATTGTCTGTAGCCCTGCCACCCTGGCATTATCTTCTCAGATCTTGGAAGTTAAGTGGAACCAGGCCTGGCTAGTCCTTGGATGGGAGACTGCCTGGGAATACCAGGTGCTGTAGATTAGGGAGAGGGACCTGGCAATGTACTCCTGAAACAACCAGACGTTGAAAACCTTATGAATAGCAGAGAAGCGCTGACAATAGTGCTGGGCATGGCACAGTGTGAGGGAGGGTTTCATTCTGTTGTACATAGGGTCAGTATGAGTCGGACTGGACTCAATGGCATCTAACAACAACAACAACAACATTATTATTATTATTATTATTATTATTATTATTATTATTATTATATAGGAAATCTATCTAATTATCTTATGAATCTCTTAAGTGGCACATAACACAATTCAACTAATGCTCTTGTGTTTTCCCCACGTTATGGAGAATATTTGTCAGTAAAACTCAGCCAGCATTGTATATTGTGTGGAAGCACAGAGGGATCTGTGGTAATGATGGGAATGAAATAAAGATACCCGCACTTGGTTTAATGACTTGGCATTGCCATGCAGTCACTTTCTAGCACTTTCAAGAAGGAAAGAGTGGGGCTGGGGGTGTAGTTCCATGACAGAGCACTTGCCTGGCACGAGCCTCGCCCTGGGTTTGATCCTCAGCACTGAAAAGAAAAAATCAAATCATACAAATATGGGAAAGGAAGAAATAAAAAGTTTGCTGTATTTGAATAACAGCACTATATAATTCTCTGCAAGGTGGTCCACACCTTTAACAAAATGCCTATATCTATTACAATGTGCAGCTGGAAGCATGACTGTGTGAACCTTGGCATGATTGCTTAGGAAAGGGTAGAGGCACCACGAGCTCACTGCCTGAACAGGGCTCCCCATCCCCAGCATGCTGCAGAGCTGGGGTGCTGATCAGAGATGCCACAGAAGTACAGGAGCTTTTGTACAGTCAAAGACATCTCTAAATCTCCATGGAAAGGACAGCTTAGCAAGAGAATGTGCCATGTCAATCTCCTCTTCATCTTGGGGGAAGCAGTGTTACAATCCACCTCATACCCACATGGATTCCAGGTAGGCCAAATATTTTAATGCAAAAACATTAGAGAGGCAATAGAAGAAAAGGTAGGGAAAAGCTGTACAAAGATCTAATTGTGAAAGTTCTTTCTAAACACACAATCACAATCCGGAAAAAACATAAGAAAAAGGTCAATAGATATTAATATGTAAAGAATTAAAATGTGCTTTGCAATGAAACAAAAACTTGCTGTATACAAAGTTGAGAGAGAAGGAAAACTGTGAGGGAGGTAGGCAAGAAAGGAATCGGCAAATACATATATGAGAAATATGAGGAATAATACTGCTGTCGCACAAAAACATTTTTATAAAACAGAAAGAGATAAACATACTGATTTTTCAATGCAAGGAGAGAACATTGTGGTTGTTAGGTGCCACTGAGTCTGACTCATAGCCATCCTATGTACAGCAGAACAAAACACTAGCCAATACTGTACAATACCCAGCACTATTGTCAGTGCTTCTCTGATATTCATAGGGTTTTTGATGGCTGATTGTTTTGAAAGTGGGCTGTCATGTCCTTTTTTATTTTAATGGTGCTGGAGAGCTGCACTCTACCAACTGAGCTACAAATAGGCAGTTGAAATAAAATGAAATATAAATGACTAATGCATATGAAAAACTGTCAGTGAGGTATAACTTGTAGCCCCCTATCACTCTAGATTAAGAAGAATGGTAAATACGGTCAAGGACATGGATACTCTTGCTCATGAACTGCTTCTGGAATGTTACAACAACCTTCAGGACAGCGGGCAAGAACTCAGAACTGAGAGCACACACTCGCTGACCGCTGTGGAAGCCCCGGCTATAGGCACCTGTCCCAACAAATAGTCTCATGCTACACAACTATGCTTTCAGGTAAACATCATGTGCTTTTTTCCTTCCTTCCTTCCTTCCTTCCTTCCTTCCTTCCTTCCTTCTTCTCTCTTTTCTTTTCTTTTCTTTTCTTTTCCTTTCTTTCTTTCTTTCTTTCTTTCTTTCTTTCTTTCTTTCTTTCTTTCTTTTTTCAACTCAGAAAAGAAAGGAAAATTTTAAACCCTTATTGATTTAGGACTAAGGAGGACTAAGGACTAAGGACTATAATTTCTATAGCCTGCAGCTGTACCACTGTGGCATCTGATCCTGTCAGATCTCAGAAACTAAGCAGGGTTGGGTCTGGTTACTACTTAAATGGGAGACCACCTGGGAACACCAGGTGCTGTAGGCTTGGGCGAAGGACCCGGCAACCCACTCCCAAAACACAACCAGCCATTGAAAACCCTATGAATAACAGAGAAGCACTGACAACAGTGTTTCGTCAGTTGTACATAAGGTCGCTATGAGTCGGACACCGACTTGACGGCACCTAACAACAACAACAACAACATACTTTCTATACTATAAGATAGTACACAAAAGATTGCATATAACATAATTGTATGTTTAACAACATGAAAACTTGTCCATAATGACTACTAAATAAAAAAGTCTGGTTAAAGAACACTATATAAATATCCTCTATGTTTCTGTCAGCTTATTGTGCTGTGAGGGCTTGCATGTTGCTGTGAAGCTAAAAGCTATGCCACCAGTATTTCAGATACCAGCAAGGCCACCCATGGTGGACAGGTTTCAGCTGAGCTCCCAGACTAAGACAGACTAAGGAGAAAGACTTGGCAGCCCACTCCTGAAACAATTAGCCATTGAAAATCCTATGAATAGCAGATGAACACTGTTAGATACAGTGCCAGAAAATTAGCCTCTTGAAGCTGGAAGGCATTCAAGTGATGACTGGAGAAGAGTTGCCTCCTCAAAGTAGAGTCGACCTTAATGATGAGAATGGATAAAGTCTCTGGGATCTCTATTTGCTGATGTGGCACGACTCAAAATGAGAGGAAACATAGTGGTTGCAACAGTGGGCTCAAACATAAAAAAGATTGTGTGCACGGCATAGTGTTACAGAGTGTTTCATTCTGTTGTACATAGTGTCACTGAGTTGGACCCAACTTTATGGCAACTAACAACAACAACATGTATAATTAAAAAGCGGGGTGACTAGATCTGCATGTATACAAAAGTAGGACTCTAAATATTACTAATGTTTAAATTAGGGCACACCATAGTACTTTTAAGCATTATCAGCCTATTGCTACAAGGTAATACTCATTCATATAGTGTAAAATAAGGAAAGTTGGAGATAGAATATGATCTTAAGCTGTTCTCATCCTCAGTTTCTCTACATATCCAATATGGATTTTAAAATTTCAAGAGAAAACGTGAAAATATTAACTGACATTTTCTCTGGGTAAAGAAATATAGAAAAATTATTTCCTCCTTTTAAATTTGTCTGTATTTCCTCAATTTTCCATGGCAGGTACATTAGTTCCCCAGAGCTGCTATAACTAAATACCACAGGCTATGGTCTTAAACCACAGAAAGGTTGCATCTCAAAGCTGGAGGCTGGAAGTCCAGGATCAAGGTGGCAGAAGAACTGCTGTCTCCTGAGCCTCTCTCCTTAGCCTGCAGGTGGCCATCTTCTTCCTGTCTTCATGTAGTCTTTTGAATGTCCCCACACATTCCTGCCCTCTCTCTTTCTCTTTCTCTGTCCAAATTTCCTCTTCTTACAAGGACACCAGCCATATTGGATTAGGGCCACCCTAGCTTCCTCATTTAATTGAATTTCCTCTTTAAATACATTTTTTCCAAATACAGTCACATTCTAAGGTTCCTGGAAGTTAGGACTCAATACATTTTGGTGAGTGATCCATGGAGCCCATGACACTGGGCACAAGATGATCCTGTGCAGCACTTCCTCTTATATGTTGTTGCACTTCCTGTGGTTTCAATTACCCTCTCACTGTCAACCAAGTTCCAAAAGTATTAAATGGAACATTTCAGAAGTAAACAATTCATAAGCTTTGAATAACTTTTATTACAGTATATTGTTATAATTGGGGGCAGAGTTTTAGCTCGGTTGAGCGGTAGAGTGCCGCTCTGCAATCTTTGAGGCCCTGAGTTAGATCCCTAGACCGCAAAAACAGGAGGAGGACATGGCAATCCACTACTGAAGCAATCCCTAGTCATCCATTGAAAACCCTGAAAGGGTTGCTATGACTTTACAGCACCTAACAACAAACAACAATTATAATTGTTCTATTTGGGGTTGGGGATTTAACTTAGTGGTAGAGCAAAGCCCTAGGTTCGGTCCTCAGCACCAGAAAAAAAAAAGAAAAAGAACTTAGAAAAAAATTGTTCTATCACCATTAATTTCTTGCTGTGCCTTATTTATAAGCTAAACTTTATCATAGGCAGTTATGCATAGTAAAACACTATATACAGTATACACTAGATATACTATAACAACAGTACTATCTGATGCTTCAGGCATCCGCAGGGGTCTTGAAAAATGGCCTGTGGAGAAGGGGGGCCTACTGGAATCTGAGGCAAATATGAAGAGAAAGGAAGAAGAGAGGGAGCAGAGGTCAGGGTGGATTCTTCCTGCCCCCAGCACATGTGCCAGAACCAGAGTCCCAGGAGTCAGGAGTGATAGTTCAGAGCCCACACTGTCCCTGAGCCCTCGAAGGGCACAGGTGCACAGCCTGAGCCTGCACTGAGGTGTAGACAGACCATTGCCAACACTCTTCCCACTGCTGGCACAAATCTGGTGGCTTGTGCCAAGAAGGCATCTGCCCAGAGCTCCGACCCACACTTTGAACCTTTGCCAAGAGCAGCCTTGGCTCCTGGGAGGATTCCTGAAGCATTCTTCGTGGTGATCTGATTCTGAGAGGCCCAGCTCCTTAGAGATGTGAACATTCAGGGTAAATCTTCCAGCTGGTGACCAATGTGGTTTTAATAAAGCCCCCTGAACATTTATTCTGTGCCACATTACACACCTGGGCATTAAAATTACTTGTTGAAATGTTCTGGACACCGACTGTGCTAATACTGTGAGGTGTGCTAAAGTAATATGTCTTCCCTGAAGGCATGAATGGGGTCCACAACTCCAAGGGGGTCATGGGCAGAGCCTATGAGGATGCTGGGAGGCTATTTGTAGGCCCTGGGCCACCTCCCACCTGCATCCCACTTCTTCCCACTCTGTGAGGTACACATGCCTGGCCCACCTACTGTGTACAAGCGAGGAGGCCAGCCAGGTTTTGCATCTTCCGGGGTTCTTTGGGGATTTCTGGTGCCTGGTAAAAATGAAGCCTGTCATCCTTGCTGGAAGTAAAGAGAATAAGTGATGCAGAGATGAAGATAACCCTAAATGAGCATGCCCACAAGCATCGTCCTGGTCCCTCTCATGGCATTCCCACAGCCCTGGTGTAAGAGAAATCATGGCCTTGTTAGCCATGTGCTGTGAGTCCCTGAGTGTATCCCATGCCCCAAGGGAGTTCCCTGATGCCGAGGGCTGCCTCTGTCGCAGAGGGCCCAGCATGGTACTGCCCTCCTCTTGCGAGCTCAGAAATGTCTACTGGGTGAACGAATGAACCCATGAATAACCACCTAAATAAATAAATAGAGGTGCTTTTAGATGCAAATCAACTGTTATTGCTCATGTTATTATTTCTGGCTTACCTCACCCTATATTCATCTGCAAACTTTTTCTTGAGCAGAGGAGGCCTAATTGCAGGAGACTGAGTCACTCTGCACCTTGCCAGCCTGGGTGACAGACAGGCCCTCAGGCTGCCATCCTGGCTCTGCTCCCCGGAATTACGTGAGCTCAGTGGGGCTGACTAGCTGGAGCTGGTTCACTGACTTGTCCTTCTTGACCTGAAATGAAGCCGACCCACCTGCCCACCGGCCCTGGAGTTAAAGGCCCGTGGTCTGAGGGGTGCGATGTTCATGCTAGTGCTGGGGATTTGTGTTTTACATCCTGCCATAGACAAAGAGCAGCCGACGGGTTGCCACCTGCTTCTCGCTGCCCTGGACCTAATTAATCTTGCTGTGTCAGAAATTTGTTGGTCCTGTGCCAACCTCAGGAGGGCCTGGTGCCAGCTCAGTGCAGCAGGCAGCGTTGGGAGCCTGGCCAGCCCAGAGGAGTCAAGGCTTGGGCAGGGAGAAGAGAGAAAAGTAGAGCACCTGGAATATTTTTAACTCTTGGGCAAGAATGGGTGATCCTTGAGATAAAATCCAACCTTCAAAAGTTTTAGCAGCCCCAATAAGGAAAATAATGTGGTCTCCACTGAAGGAGGCCACGGCAGCATCAGTGTTTAGGGGAGGGTATCAGGGAAGTCTTTGAAGACCAGCAAAGTGGGGACAATCTGGCGGCACATGGGTCCATCCAGATGACAGCACTCTCTGTGTCTACAACGCAGTCACTTGGAAAGTCCTGCTACTATAGAGCTTTAAGAGGAATATGGCATCGAAGAATGGACCAGGACAAACCATCTATCGTGGGTCACATGCCTGCTTTGGCCTCATTCCAGCTTTCTGCATTATTGTCACCAAATAAATTGAAAAATAAAGAAAAGGAGATGTTTAAAATAACCCAGTGTTCTCTTCTCTGTTCCCAGACTATCTCCTATTTCTGTAAAAGCCACAGCCCAGGTGCCCCCCATGCTGGGAGGCTGAGCAAACTTCTGAGAAGGTGGTAGATGGGAACTAATGGGATTATCTGGCAGAGTGAGTTGAAGGTTTGCCGTGACCAGCTCCTCGTTATTGACAGGTTTCCACTCACCTCGCCAGCCAGCACAAGCATTGCTGTATGTGGCAAAGTGGGTATAATAAGTTATGTGAAACTAAGTATTATTAAATAGATTATGGCCATCAAGGCTCTGCTTGGGTGGGCCCCAAATCGGCCTGCTTCAGGGGTTCAACAGAGTGGGTGTGTAGACGCATCCTGCCAGAATCACCAGGCGCCTCTGCTGCTGTTGTTGAGTCTTCCTGCATCTCAGTTTCTCCTGCCTGCCATGAGAGGACCAGGGGAATTGCTCAAGGGCTACAGGTGCAGATCCCTTCCAGTGGTGTCTTGCCACATACTCAGGTTGGCTACCAATGTCACTGTTGTCACTCCTGTCATTAGACAGTCATTCTTCGAACAGGCTAATAACAGAAAGCATCATGCATCTCAGCTAACTTTGTTCACTGGTGATGACTGTTTGGGAAAAAATCAAAACAACTGTAGCATTTCCCCAGTTGGAAGGATTCGAGCCCAACAAGCTGCAGCAATTCCCAGGGAGGGAGAACGTCAGAAAGAAAGGGGGCGCTGAGGATGAAAAGATCCAGGCCTGGGATAAGAACCCTTTCTAGAGTCTATCAGTGTAAATCAAGGCCAGCTACAAGTACCCTTCCTGAGGTGGTCGAGGTTTTGCCACAAAGCCAGTAAAAGAGATTCAGAAGCAAATACCAAGGATGCTTAGGATAAGAATGGATTGAGTTTTATGATCAGTAGATAGAATATTCTAACTCCAGGGAAGTGAATAATGATGAAGTTGTTAACTTTGTCCCTTTAAACCTATAAAACATAACTAACTGAAGTCCAAATATACACATCAAAAGCACAAGGGGATAGGGAAGAGGGGGAATGCTAATGAGCATTGTGTGATGCGATCCGACATGAAAGGAATCCACAGTGTTACTTCCCCTATGGTGGCCCCAGAGCTCATCACCCTAGACCCATTGAGATGTGCCTCAGATGGCAGGAATAAGAGGGTCGCAGTCAGGCAGCCAAGGTGCCTCTTAGAGAGCAAGTCAGAACAATCGTCACCTTCTCTATTGACAGCAGCAAGGGGCTGAAACATGTTTTCACCACATGGTCTTGTGACCTATGAAGGAAGCTGTGTGAGGCAGCTGTGGCTTCAATGAACTGAGGGCCACAAGGGCAGAGAGAGCCCCTTATGGAAATTGGCCTCAGTTCCCTTCTCAAGGCTTCCTGGTCTCACATACACTGAAGTTAGAATTGCAATATGAGGGTCTGAGCTGGGTCATATTAATCAGCACTCAGAAAGAATGAGCTGGGCTGGGGTTTAGCTCAGTTGGTAGAGTGCTACTCCACACTTTCTGAGGAGCCAGGTTCAATCCACAGCACTGCAAAAATGGGAGAAGGATGTGGCACTCTACTCCCCAAACAATCCTGAAATAGCCATTGAAAACCCCATGAGGGCTGCTATGAGTCAGACAGAACTTGATGGCACCTAACAATGAGGAAAGAACTACTGGAGGTGGCAGAAGAGTTCAAGCATGTGCAAAGGAAGAGGTAAGGATAAGGTAGTACCAAGAAACTAAAAGCCTTGTCTTGCCAAATTGATTGTCAACAGAAAGTAAATGAAAAAAAAAAGAATGCGTGTATTAAAGTTACACTGTCATCAACAGAGTGGTGGAAATAACCTAATTCTCAACCATGTCAAAGTACAAAAGGCAGTAAAGTTTGGTTGTAAGGGCTTAAATCTTCTGTGTCCCTGATACAATGTGGATAAATGTGTCAACAAGGATAAAGTGTGTTATTTAGTTTTGGAAGTGACCCTCAGTACAGTTACCAACAGAAAGAGTGAAAAGTGCTTGGTGCGGTGGTGCACACCTGTGATCCCAGTGACTTGGGAGGCAGAGGCAGGAGGATCTCAAGTTTGAGGCCAGAGGCAGCCTGCATAAGTTAGAGAGACCTTGTCTCAAAATAAAAAATGAAAAAGGGGCTCAGAGGTAGAGCACTAGCCTAGCATCTGCATGGCTCTAGGTTCAACACTCAAATACTGCCAAAACAAAAAACAAAAAAAGGGAAACGTCTCTATAAGATTCTCCTCTTCAACTTATGATAAGATTGTAATTGTGTCCCTCTTAACCCATGGCAAGTAGAAAATGTTGGAAATGGAAAGTCTGTGGCTCATCCCAGCTTAGCAACACAGTGGCCTTGAAGGGCTGGGTGTTTACTCCTGTGATCACATGGTTGACCAGAGTCTGTGGGTCACTGCTGCTACCCAGTGTTAAGAGAAAAGATCAAAATTCAAAGTGCAATTTTTACTAAATGTGTGTTGCTTTAGTACCATTGTAAAGTTAAAAATTCCTAAATTGCCAGGTGCAGTGGTACACGCCTATAATCCCAGTGACTCAGGAGGCAGAGGCAGGAGGATCACAAGTTCGAGACCAGAGGTAGTCTATGTAATTTAGTGAGACCCTGTTTCAAAAAGTAAAAATATGGGCTGGGGGTGCAGCTCAGTGGTACACCACTTGCAAAGCATGCAAGCACCAGGCCCTGGGTTCAATGCCAGTACTATTAAAAAAAAAAAAAGAAAGAAAAGAAAGAAAGAAAGAAAGAAAAGAAAAGAAACATCCTAAGTTGAACCACCATCAGGGCCCATCTATATTATGGTGGTTCCAGACTACAAAGTCACCTGGTAAGAAACTGTTGCTTTGTACTCTCAGGCCTTCTTAGTATTTGATTTGTTATAGTGACTGTGTATGATATCCATTTAAAAAGTGACATAGAACCAATTTGCTGTATTTCTAGTTGAGAAATACTGGCTATTTTTCTCATAAAGGACATTTTAAAGAGGAATATCTACAGAAATTAGAAATAATCTGTTTGTTGTTCCTGACTCCCAGAGACACAATTGCTCATGCCCTTTTGTTTTAAAATATAGATTTTGTTATCATTTAGGTATATTAAGGCCAACAGCTCAGGACATGGCTGCCATTGGAAAGTAAGTTTAGTACTCACAGACCCTTTGGCCAGGGGGCTTGCTGAGCCCATGGTGGGCACACGGAGAAGCGTCAGATTGGTAGGAAGGCAGAGAAGGGAAAACTGTAGCCAGAGCACTCACTGGGGTTTTTGTGGGAAGGAAGGGGTGGCAGGACGGGTGGGTTTAGGATTGGCTAGTTGATCATCTCAGGGGGCTCTGGAGGACAGGGCTTTCCCAACTAGTTGGTTTGCACTTGAAAAGTGCATTGGCAGGTGAGCTGTTCACCATGTTCAGGAATTGGCTAACCTTCAGAGAGCCAGTCTCTCCAGGGTCAGCAAGGCACCAAGGTACCAAAGCATCTGAATGCAGAAAATAAAAGATGTGGTTAAAATACTCTTTGGAATGTTGGGCCTGTCAAAAAAAACCCCTTCAAGGTGCATTGTCTACATCAGCAAAATGTTAGGCAGAGAGTACTGATTCCTAGGTATTGCCAGCCTGGGCAGTGGTCACAGCAACCGTTAGCCTATTGCCCGTCATGGCCAGGTGGGGACTGAACCTTCTATAGTTCTTCTGTCAGCCTTGTGTTTTCCATCAGACATTTCTGCCTCTGAGCCAGAACCCCGTGCATGGCCTGTCAGCAGGCAGCGCGTCTCCACAGGGGTATCTGCACTGGCCCTGAGAACTCGTTGGTGAGCAACCATCTGGCTTGGATTTGGCCGGCCCAGAAGAAGGGAATATGCCAGTCCCGTCCATGGGCACCTGAGACACCTCAGATCATTTTAACAATTGACAATTTGGTTATAAAGCAACTTTCTGTGGTTTCTTTTCTTTCTTTTCTCTCTCTTTCTCCTTCCTTCCTTCCTGCTTTCCTTTCTTCTTTGTTTCTCATTCTTCCTTTCCTGGGGCCTTACATGTGCTAATGCACACTCCATCCCTAAGCAACATGCCCTAATTTCCACCCACATCTCCAACCCTGTCACAAACAGAAGATGCCTTTTGTCCCTCCAAGCAGTTGTCCCCTCTAAGCCTCTGCAGCCTGTCTGAGGTTTGATTGCTATCACTTCGATGTTAATCATTTCACCCAAACATCTGGCCATACAGGAATTCCATAAAGCCTGGAAATAGGAAATAAAGAGAAAAGGTCGCAACCCAGGAAAGGCAAGCTGAGTGACAGCCTTTGCTCAGGGCTTGGATAGCTTGCTTAAAATTTTGTAACACAAACAAATACAATGCTGTTAAAAAAAAAAAAAATCTGGAGCCCTTCTGCCCTTTTCACTTTTCCCAGTGAATGGTTGGCAGAAATCTTCCAAGCTGTTTCATTTAATAATTTGTTTAAAAGTATAGTTTTGCAGCTGGATGATTTGTTTGCTTCCCCACCCCCACCCCCGAGAATCGAGTGCTACAGTCAGGGATGCCTGTTATGACAGAAGCCTTGTGGACGAGTTAGACTTTGATTAATGCTCCCCTGGTCTGCGGGCAACTGGCCATACAGGCTGGCTCAGCTCCTTCCGCAGACATCTCCCCCTTGGGCCCGCTCCCTGGTTTACATGTCTCTGCCAGTGGGAAAGGGAAGAGCTGGACATAAACTACTCTGCTGTCCCATCAGGTACAAATGGGTTTTGTGTTGCCTCTCGTTTAAGGGTTGCTGGCTTCCTCGACAAAATGAAATAAAGCAAGCTCATAACAAGCAAAGTCTTATGAACCATGGCCTCTTTTAATCATAAACAGACAATCTATCCACTGAAAACATCACATGGGCCAAAGAATCAAAGAGCTTTAGAAGAGTGAGCCATGTAGTGGGTTTTTGCTTTGTTTTGTTTTTTATCTTAGACAGGGTCTTGCTCAGTTACACAGGCTGCCTCAGGCCTCGAACCTGCCTCAGCCTCCCGAGTGGCTGGGATTATAGGTGTGAGCCACCAGGCCTGGCCCAGGTAGTTTTATAGTAAGGGGAAAGTGGGGAGAGATAGGGAGAGAGGGAGGGAGATGGCATGAGGGCACACACTAGGCTTCTCCAGAGAAACAAACAATGGAATATAGATATATAAGAGGTTTATTATAGGACTTGGCTCACTTGATTATGGAGGCTGAGCCATCCCAAGACATGCCACATGCAAGCTGTGTAACATGAGAGTTGGGGGTGTAACTCAGTCAGAATCTGGGGCTTGGGGTGAGTGGGTGGGTTGGGGGACAAATGTCCCAGAGCCTGAGGTCTTAGAACCAGGAACTCTGATGTCTGGGGGCAGGAGAGATGGCTGTCCCAGCTCCAGGATGGAGAAGGGATTCGCCTTCCTCATGCTGTCAAGTTCTGCCTGTGCCTGGAAGATGGCGCTGCACTGGGGAGGCCTGATCTGTACTCGCTTTCAAATGCTTGCGTCGTCCAGAAACACCTTCCCAGATACGTGCAAACAACGTACCACCAGCAATCTGGGCATCCGTGAGCTCGGCCAGCGGACACCTGAAGTTAATCACCACAGAGACAGAGAGAGGAAAAAGAGAGAGAGAGGGAGGGAGAGAGAGGGAGAGAAAAGAGACAAGACAGGAGAGTGGAAGGGAGGGGAGGGGACAGGGAAGGGACTGGAGGGGAGGAGAGGAGAGATCAGAGAAACAGCGTTCGCGCGCTTGCAAGAGCTCCCAGCTCCCTGAGCTGGTGAAGCATGGGTAGGGGAATATCCGAGTCCCACTCCTCACCAGGCTCCTGGCCCGCAAAGCCACTTGGCCTGGCTCTGCTTGGTGAGCACTAATCTCTGAGAGCCCAGGGTGATAGGGAATCCTCTGTGACTCCAGCCCACAGGCTGGGAGCCGGCTGCACTGTCCGAGGCTGGATGGCTCTGGCTGCCACTGCTGGCTGGTGGGAACAGGACTCCGAGGTTGACAGGGAAGCAGTGGGGATGCCCCTGTTTCCTAGAGCCGAGCCACCTGCTTCAGGCCTAGACCTCTCTGGAGAGGTCGCCAGCCTCCGGAGGCTGAGGGAGGTCAGGCACTGGCCCCTGGAGTGGCAGTGGGGCTTCCTCCTTCTTGTTCTTTCCTCCTGGGGAAAGTGACTCCAGAGTCCTGAATCCCAAGTCCCTGAAAGCAGGGTCCTGAGGTGAGCAGCTCAGCCAGCGGAATCTCTGCTGGCCTGGCCCCAAAGTTCGCACAGATATTTTGCCTTGAGTTGTGTAAAGGTGTAAAGCCACAGAGGAGCCTGCACAATTAGGTACCAGGATGGTTTTCGTAGCCAGGAGGGTGAGCTGTGCCTCTCCACTTAGCAAGCACAGCCAGCGCACAGGGCCTTTGCGCAGCCCATTTGTGAGCTGCTGATCCTAGGCCCCTCCAGCCCGACTGCCTGATGGCCTTCCCCAGTAATTAGAGGGGCAAGGAAGTGCATGGGCGGGCGCGGGACTCACCCAGGAGGGAAGGGCCAGGGCAAACCCAAGCTCCAGGTGGGAAGGGGAGAGCGCCAGGGCGGTGGCTTAGCCAGAGCCACCTGACACCTGCTAGACCACCACGTGGCCCCGGACGACCCCATCCAGGGTCCACAGACCCCATCCAGGGTCCACAGCTCGTGCAGCTTGGCTGGGTTCCCAGCTCAGAGGCCCGGCTTGGCATTGTTTGTGCAGGTGAAGAACCCTGTTGTTCCCGGCCTGGGGAAAGTGTTGCTTCTCCTGTGCCCCACCTGCTCTCCCAACTTCCTGTCCCCCGACCCGCAGCTGGGCGCTGCCATCCACTCCCGGATGCGTCCCGCAACCTCACTCGCCGGAACGCCAGGCCGCTGCCTGGCAGCCAGCCCTGCCCGCCTGGAGCGCGCCCTCTGCTGGCGCCCGCGGGGCCAGCCCGGCGGCTGTCTTGGCTCAGCCCTGGGCAGGACACCGGAAGCTCACAGTCCACCCAACCTGTGCAGCGCCTTATGCAGGCTAGGGCTGCTCAGGCTCTGCTTGAACACTTGCAATGACAGGGAGCTCATTAGTAGTCCATTCTGATGTCAACGCTGACAGCTGGAAATCGCTTCCTTATGCTGAGCCTTGACCTCTTAATTTCTCCTACCTCTGCCCAATCTAGTCACTCAGGACAAGGAGAGTTCTGCCTCCCACAGGAACCCAGGGATATTTGGTCACAGTTGCAGCCTACACAATTCTCTGCCTGAATCTTCTTCCAACCACAGTCTTGTGGCTTTACCTTTGAACCACTTGCCTCCTGGAACTTCAGGAGGATGCAACTGCCTCCCTCCTGAGGTGCCCAGAAGTACACCTGAACCTGTAGGCAGGGTCTGACCAGGACGTGTGGGCACATGTCCCCTTAGGGGTCTAACCAGTGGCAGAAGTCATATCAGTTATGGTACACTTTATGTTCAATAAAGTGTTCTGATACTGTGTTCTGATAAAGTGTTTTTGTTTTGATATAACTTATATTCAATGTAATTCATTTTGTATATGCTGTTGGCTAATCCTATCCATTCATTCAACCAGGAAACATTTAATTCCTACTATGAGCCAAGCGCCTGCAGCCGTAGCCCTGTGGCATCCGATCCCGTCAGATCTCAGAAGCTAAGCAGGGTCGGGCCTGGTTAGTACCTGGATGGGAGACTGCCTGGGAACACCAGAAGCTGAAGGCTTGGGAGAAGGACCTGGCAACCCCCTCCCCAAAATCAATCTGCCATTGAAAACCCTATGAACAGCAGAGAAGCACTGACAATAGTGTTTCCCCTGTTATACAGAGGGTCGCTATGAGTCGGATACCGACTCGACGGCACCTAACAACAACAACGAGCCAAGCAGTTGCTATTGTTGTTCAATCTAAGAGTAGATCTCCACAATTTCTGTATTAGCCTTCACCATGTTTTATTTTGCCTACCGTTTTCGTCTACAAATTGAGCATCCTAATCTAAAACTCCTAAATCCCAGAAGTTCTGAGATCTGAACTTAATTTTTGGACATTTTGGATCTCTGGAGTTTTGGAGTATTTTAGATTTTGGATTTTCAGATTAGAGATGTTCAACCTGTGAAGTTTATGCAAATGTTCCAAAATCTAAAAAAAAAAAAAATCTGAAACACTTAATTGTTAATGCATTTGGATAAGGGATGCTCAATTTGTATACAGACCATTTGTTGTTGTTAGGTGCCATTAAGTTGGTGTCTGACTCATAGGGACCCTACATACAACAGGTGAAACAGTATTATTAATGCTTCTCTGCTGCTCATAGGGTTTTCAATGGCTGATTGGTTTTGTTTGGGAGTGGGCTCCTGGGTCCTTCTCCTAAGCCTACAGCGCCTAGTGTTCCCAGGCGGTCTTCTATCCAAGTACTAACCAGGCCCGACCCTGCTTAGCATCCGAGATCTGATGGGATCGGACTCATCTTTAGATTGATCAAAAGCTTCCACCTGTCATCTTGTCACATACCACAAAATCCAGACACTGAGGCTGCCACGTTCCCCTGATGTGTAGCCTAGTGATTGCATTAGAGCTTTCCCCCCACCTCTGCCCTGCTGTGTGATTTTTACATGACACCCTCAATTGCCTTTCATAGGTGCCAAATCTACTGCAGGCCAGGCTGGGCAGTGACGCCCCACTGCCACACACAGAGGACTCTGGGTTCTGGCTCAACGCCTGCTCCCCAGCCCTCCCTCAGCTCTGACTCTGAGCACCCTCTGAGGAGGTGGATGCTTTGCTTCCCTCCTGGTCTCAGCCAGCGTTTGTCCAGGCTGAAGCAGGCCCAAGTGTTTTAAGCCACGGGGTTTCCCCTGGGTCCCTGGGGAGGCTATTTTAGTCTAATAATAGATGACATTCTTAATAAGGACTTCCTGATATTCATCATAAGTTGTCCTGTGCTGATTTCACACTCTTATTCCTTTTAATACATCAGAATGCTCACCTCTTCTGGCTGTGCCTGCATATGTGTGTTATACATCTGGCTATGGACAAAGGTTCTATCTAAGAGCACTACTTGTTTGCATATATACTTTATAACATATATTGAATACTACAATACAGACATGTAGAGGACATGGCAAGTTCTTCACACTTAGAATCTACTGAGGGGTCAATTGGGGCCTAGATATGTCCTTGGGGAGTCAGAGGAATGTATGAGCAGGAGGATGTCTGTGTGGTGTCTGCCACATGCTGTTCTCTGGGCTTCAGCTTTCTAATTCACATAATGTATGCTAGGACTGAGTCATCTGAAAGGTCCCTCCAACTTTCCACAAGGTACTGAGGGCATCATCATTCATAATATAGATATCTGTCATGGAGACTTATAATAATGTTGCTGGTTGAATATCTTTTATCTGAAATGCTTGGTAGCAAAAGTGTTCCAGATTTCAGACTTTTTCAGATTTCGGCATATTTGTGTGTATATAATTAGATATCTTGGAGATGGAACCCAAGACTAAGAACAAAATTCATTTACGTTTCCTATGCACTTTATCCGTATAACCTAAAGTTAACTTTATATATTTGTAATGTGCCTGTGCTTTAACTGTGACCTGTGGCAGGTCCAGTGGTGGAAACATTGATGCTCAAAACATTTCACATTTTAGAGCATTCTGGAGTTGAGATTTTTGGATTAGGGATACTTAGCCAGAATTACTACTACTAATGATAATAATTGACCCTTGTTGAATATGTATCTGAGACTGTGGACTTAGCACTTTGCTTAAATTCTACCTCAATAGATGTGTCTTCTCATTTGTAGCTAGGAAAACCTGAGGCCCGGTGGGCCCAAGTCACCTGCTCACATGAACACTCCATTATGCAGCAGCTGGGAAGCAGGTCTGTCTGAGTCCATCACATTCTCTGGCCAGGGCCTGTCTCATGGGGGCGTCTGCCTGAGTGGGCACATGGAACCCAGAGTTTTGAGGCCCATTGTCCAGCATGGGAGCTATATGCCACTTAAGGTTACAAAACACCTGAAACTTGGACAACTGAATTCAGAAGTGTTGTAAGTATGAAATACGGAACTTTATGTAGATGTAAAACACTCCATTCATAACTTTTTATATTTAGTCCACATTGATATGTTATTTTGAATATGTCACTTGAGTCACATATATTATAAGCATTAATGTTACCCTTGTAAAACTTCTTCGTAATGTTGTTGTTGTTGTTGTTAGGTGCCATCTGGTCAGGTCTGACTCATAGCGACCCCGTGTACAACAGACAAACACTCCCTGGCACTGTGCCATGCCCAGCACTATTGCCCGTGCTTCTCTGCTATTCATAAGGTTTCCAATGGCTGACTCTTTTGGGAGTGGATTGCCAAATCCTTCTCCCTAGCCTGCAGCACCTGGTATTCCCAAGTTATCTCCCCTCCAAGGACTAACTACGCCAACCTTGCTTAGCTTCCGAGGTCAGGCAGGATCGATGCTAGTGTTCTATGGCTACAGATCTTCATGATGTAGCTACTAGAAAATTACTAATATCAGAAGTAGGTCCTGTTGGTGGCTAGCCTATTTCCATCAGACAGTTCTGAGAGATGCCTTTAGACTTTGATCTCCATTTTGTTGTTTGGGTTTTCAAAACAAGGAAGGCAACTAGGAAAGAAATACCTGAAGAAATATTTCCAACAAATCAGAGGGGAACATTATCCCTATAACTTAGTTTCTCAAGTTTCTAGCCAGGGTTATTTCTGATATTTCTAGGGGATAAAGATGCCATTTTATTTAGAATATGGGGAAGAAAGAAAACAAAGATAAAAAATTAAATACATGCTAGCAAAATAGAAAGATTAAATATCTAAACACCACAGTCTGGGGAGCTATTTTCATATTTACCAGAAGGCACAGAGCGCTCAACCAGTGCCATGAGTTCCTCTTCCATGAAGCCCGGAGCACCACCCCCTGTAGACCTCCCCATGCTGGGAGCCAAGTCCTGACCTCCCCGGCTGGCCTTCTCCACCAGGCAGCCAGGGCTGCTTCACAACAGCTCCACACCTCAACAACTTCCAAAGAATCCAAACGTCATTAAGGCATTTCATAGCAATCAGGGGCTGGCTGGCTGCTCAGATGTGGCCCAGCATTTCCTGCCAGGCCAAGAATGAGGAGGAGTCAAAGCCTCACAGAGGCCTAGCCCAGGGCCAGGGGCACATCATTGTGTCTGCCACTCAGCACAGTACCTGCCGAAGCCTGGGCAGTGGCCACAGTGTTGTGTCTGGAGAAAGCTACAAATGTGTGGAAGTGGGACAGAGCATGTCTCTCCCCGAGAGGCCCTACACATGACTGTGTTTGCACAAGGACGCCTCTGGGATGCCATGGAATACCAGTTGAATAGAACCACAAAGCCCCACATCACACAGAAACCACAGGCAGGAAGTCCTGGGGAGAGAGCAAGGAAGAAGTCCTTGCTAAAACTGTGACAATATTGAGGTGTGCATTAGTACAAGGAGAGACAGAGATAATTTGTATAAACATCTCCTCATATAGAAAACAATAAGTCTACCCTTGCATAAGGGGCCGGGATTTAGCTCAGTTGGTAGAGTGCCACTCTGCAGTCTCTGAGGTCCCAAGTTCGATTCCCAGCACCACAAACACGGGAGAAGGATGCAGCAATCCACTCCCTAAGCAATCCCAAAAACAATTGGCCATTGAAGACCCTATAAGGGTGGCTATGAGTCAGACACGACTCGATGGCACCTAACAACAACAAACCCTTGCACAAAAGACAGCCCAGCTTGATTTGGGACAAGTAAGAAAGAAAGGGTTAATGATCTTCCCAGAGCAGCACCAGGACCAAGTACCGGTAGACACAGCAAGGTGCCCAACCCAGGGTCTTGCAGGTTCAAGCCTGGGTCTTAGCAATGTGTGTCTCTTACATGTTGGCCCTGAGAAGGTGGCATCTGACTGGCTCCCCACTAGTCCCTGCTGCAATCAGAGAGTGTTTCAAAGACCTGTTTACATTCAGTTATTTAATCCGTAGGAAAGTGGCCTGGTTCAAAATCTGTATCCCCATTATATAGATAAGAGAATCTGTGGCTCAGGCATGAAGACACACAGCAAATAAGCTCACACACTTAGCTCACTCAGTTCAGTCCCTACAATCTGCTTAAACCAATTTCAAAAAATTTCCAAACATTAAAACAACTCTGGAGGCAGATGGATGAATCTGATCAGAGTCTTAGTTTGGCCACTTAGGCGCTGCTTGACTTGAAGCCAAGTTTTTAATTTCTCTAAGACTCAAGTTTCTTGGTTTTAAATTGGGGGCAATAATAGGACATACATAACTGTGTTATAGGAATGAATAGAGATAATGAAGAAAAAATTCTCAGCAAAGTGCCTGGCACAAGGAAAGGCAGGAAACTCTGGCCAATGCCTTGCAGTGCGGGTGGCCGGGAAACAACAGCAAGAACAAGGCATCGCTCATTTGACAAAATGTTTCCATGTCCCGGCTGCCTCAAGCATACAACTGTCCTCAAGGAGCTCAAAATTTGGAGGCAGAACAAAAATGAATGAATGAATAAATAAGCATGCGGGTGTGAGTGGCAGGAACAGAGGCTGCAGAAGTAGGAAGAAGTTTCTAACAGCTGGGGGGGACAGGGAGATCAGGGGAGGCAACTGGGGAGAAGAGTCTCCTAGGGTCCCTTGAGTTCTCCAGGCCAAAGTGAACCCCAGGAACTGCATTTCAGCCTGTGTCCCCATTAAGAAGTGTGAGCTGTCCTCGGGATGTGTGGTGTAGATGGAGGGGGAAGTGATGAGGAGAGGGGCTGAGAAGGTCCCTGACATTGGCAAAGAAGATGATCGTCTTCAAGCCAGGAGATGAGCCTCAAGGAAGGTTTTAAATGAAGACGGACCAGGTCCCATTTGGTCAGGGAAAATACATATGACATGAAGGCTTCCCCAGCCCAGACATGAGGTTCTCTGAACTCTGATTTTGAGGAGCATCTTCCAAGCCAGGAACGGTTTGTTCAGTGCTGACACTGTAAAACCAGGGAGTGGGGAGAGCCCAAACCTCCTTCCTCGTGAGCTGGAACATCATCATTGTTCCTTGCTGTGTCTTTTTTCTACAAAGAGGAGTCCCTGTGCCTACCTATCCACTTCCTACATTTCCAAGCACATTGCCATAAGCAACAGGGACCACCTGTTGGTGTTGCAACCCATCGCAGTTTCACTTCTGAGCAGCTGTCTCTAGAGGTCTCGGTCTGCAGAGAGCAGGAGGTCAGGCCAAAGGTTGGCTTGCACTGCTGGAGAAGGGGTGCCTCAGCAGCCATGGGCTGCGCCAGGCCTGGTAGCCTTGGGGGAGTACTAGTTCCAAAAGAAAGGTCTACAGAGGGACTTGGGGGGCCTCACGCCAGGGCCTCCTTGATTCGGATCATCTGGATCCCTTAATGTCTATGTGGCCATGACAGAGCCAGGGATGATTTCTCCCCCTTGGAGCAGAAGAGGGGCTTGATTACCAGCAGGATCTGGATGCTCATCTCTACTTCTCAGGTGAAGGGACTGAGGCCCAGTGAGGTTCCGTTTTGCTCAAGATGATCCAGCTCACAGGTAAAAAAAGTAGAGTTCACATCGGATTTTTGCCACCTTGCAAATCTGAGCAACATTCAGTATATTCTGTGGCCACTCAAATATAAAACTACTCCCAGCCAGTCAGTGGCAGCTACTTTTCCTACAGCCCCAGGCTCTTGCCCTCCAATACTGGCTCCTCCCATCAGCATTGGCTCCTCCTATAAGCTTCAGCTCCTCCCATGAGACCCAAGTCTTCTCACAAGCTTTGTCCTCTCCTATCAGTGTTGACCCCTTTCAGTGGCTTTGACTCCTCCCACAAGCTTTGTCATTGCCCACCAACCCTGCTTCCTATTTGCACTGACTTCCTCTACCAACACTGGGTCCTCCCACCAGCCCTGGCTCCTCCCAGTAGCCCTGGATCTTCCCACCAGCCCTGGCTCCTCCATGTACTTCCTTAGCTCAATTTGCTGCAGGTGGCCACAGGGCCTTCAGCAACTTTGAGTTGTTCTTTCGATGGTGTTTCCTGAGGCTATGGCCCTAAGTAACAGCAGGCAGAGACCATCCCCTCCTTTACTGTCCCACACCTGTGTTTCTCAGACCATCACCTCAAAAGGAAGCAGGGGCCAGGCAGCCTGAAGGTCCAGGGGGATCCAGGAAGACGAAATACCAGCAGCGAGTAGTGAACAGATAACAATGAATCTGTGTGGACCTGCTTCTCAAAGTGTTCAGGCTCACTGTGCCTCTGGGCATCCTCGCTGCATGCATTCCTCTTGAGTGGACTATGGAGAGCTCTTCTCCAACTCTCTCAAATGCATCAGCTTTGGCCTCTTCCACCCCACAGTCCTTTGCATTTCTCAGAT
This sequence comes from Pedetes capensis, assembly GCA_007922755.1. Taxonomy (NCBI): domain Eukaryota; kingdom Metazoa; phylum Chordata; class Mammalia; order Rodentia; family Pedetidae; genus Pedetes; species Pedetes capensis. The sequence continues at coordinate 69,022 of VMDO01001026.1, forward strand.
AGCATGTTTTAGCTATATCTTCAGTTGTGTCTTTCCAAACATCATTGTGGTAGACTTGTGTTCTGCATTCTCATGACAGACCAAGGTATTTTGGTAAACCAACCAGTCTACTCTGTAGAGGGACTGCTCCACTAACTCAGGTGCTAGTCGAGCAAATAAATCTGGGAGTTTGTTTTTACTGTTACACACTCACAGTAAAGAAACAACCAACCAAACAAACAAAAAGCAAAAAACTCCAAACCAAAAAAACAATGCTATACTTTGGATTACTTCAGATAAGGTCTAGGGTAAGAATACCATCCACAGCATGTCCCATCATACATTGCTCTGGTGCCCTTGTCTCCAATTTTGATACAAGGGGCATTGCTAGCCCCCTCTTGGGGACGCCTGGCATGGCTAGCTAGGAAAATTGAGCCTTTCTATTCTCTGAAGTTTGGGGCTGTGATTGTGCCAAGATCTGTAGATAATTTGCTTTCGGTCATTGGTCTAAGAAATCCTCTGGCTCCATCTGTTAAGTGAGGCAGCTGTGAGTGTTGTAATTACAGTGACATGCCCCAAGAACTTCCAGATTTCCTCTTTAAAATATTTTTTCAATTACGACTTGAGTTTATCATTTCATCATCAAATCACTTAATTGAAAATGTTGCATTTGGGTCCCATCATGGACAATCACTCTCTCTCCCAAAAGTGTTCTATTCCAGTAAAGACTGAGTTCAAGCAAGTCTATGGTGAATTCAGGGCTCTGGAAGTCCAACCGCCTTGGTAGGCTGCATGCATAAAGTTGCCTGGCTGGGAGGCAGCAGGCACAACTTCCCTACTTCACTCCTTTGTGCCCTGAGCCAGGCTCCCTGTGTCACTCAGTGGGGAAAGAAAAGTGCTTATGTTTTCAACACCTGGCTTCGCTGCAGTGGAAGATGCTGTGCCCAGCCCTTGGGAGGAGAGTGCATGCTGTTTGGGAATATAATGAATGTTGTTTTCGTGCCTATAGTTGTGAAGGGAAGCAAAGCTTCCACTATTGTCTACTGTCTTACCGTACTCTCCTCTGCCTAAGAGAACATTGCCCATTATAGGCATATGTGTTAGTCAGTTGGTGTATCACTGTGGCAGAGAAACAAACCAAAGCAGAGTTATAGGAGGAAATATTTACTAGAGGATCATGGTTAGAAGACCCCAGTCCATAATGGTGGCAGGGTAGGTGTGGCAGCAGAAGGTAGCAGGCCCCATGGAAGAAGATCTCCCATCATGGAAGATCAGAAGCAGAAAGCACAGAGAGCAACTGCTGTAGGCAAAACCCTCAGAGGCCTGTCCCCAGTGACCTACTTCTGCCAAGCTAGATCCTGCCTCCCAGGTCCCCACAAGATGGGGACCAAATGTTAAAACATATGACCTTTGGTGGACACTTTAGATTCAAGCCATGACACTCTGCCTCTGGCCCTCAAGTGTCCATGGCTGTCTCATAATGAAAAATGCATTCAATCCCACATTAAGAATTCCCAAAATCTTAAACAGTGTTAAAAAGTCCAAATCCACAGTCTCCATTGAGACTCAAGGCAAATTTACATGTGAGCCCTTGCAAAACAAAACAAAACAAACAAAAACAACAAGTTACATACCTCCAACATACAATGGCTCAGAAGAAGCATTCCCATTCCAAAATGGAGGACTAGGGGGAAGAAAGGAAGAATTGGTCTGAAGCAAGGCTGGTATTGCTTTGGACAAATAAACCCTGTCAGTTCAAGTCTGGCATCTGGCCCTTGCAATATCTTCCCAGCCGGTACCCGGCACCTGGCATCATGATCTGATCTCTACTAGGCTTCAGTGATGCTGCCCCCCAGCCCTGCCATTTGCAGCACTCATGACCCTCAGGGGCTGGCTCCACTTGTGGTCAGGAGCTTCCCTCAGCAGATGTTTCACAGTGCTGGCATCTCTAACATCCTGGGGTGTCTATTACTGCTTAGGCTCCACCCTTAAGGCTTCATGCATCAGCCTTTTAGGCTCTCTTGATAGGGCATCCAACCTAGTACACATTGCCTGGCCTTGCAGGCTACTTCCTGGAACCTTGGTGGCAGCCTCCATTACCCTTTAACTTTTGCATTCTTTCTTCCTGCAAAGCCAGCAGCCAACACCACATAGGTGACACCAAGTTCTGCTGCCAGCTTGAGCAGTAGATTCACTCTTTGGAGCCACAGGTACAGCAGAAGCAGCTTCTGTGTACCCAAGCCAAGAAACCACTTCCCTGGGTAGCCTCTTTACAGCATGGGATTCTAGGGGTGTTCTCTTTTCAGACATTGTTCTTTCAAATGAAAGTGTTTTCAATGAATTTACCATTTTACACCCTGGGGCCTTTGATAGGAGAACCCCAGATTATTCCTGTATTGCTTCCCTTTACTACAGCTTATCTCTTTAACAATTAGCCCTCCTTGCCTGAACCAGCCCTGTCTGCAGTAAACTTAGACAAGCCATGACTTTCTTCCTCTTTAAACTGCATAGTCTTCAGGTCTTCCTGCTGTGCTTTTTGCTCCATTTTTCATCATAAATTTGGCCAAAAGGAGTAAGCAACAACCATGTCATGGCCCCAAATCTTGCACCCTTATGTTACTTCTTCCACCAAATTAATTAGTCTAGTAGTTCTGAATTCAGCTTCATTCAGATCTTTAGAACATGGTCAGACCACAGACAAACTCTGTGCTAGAAGATAAAGTGAATTGCCTGTAGACTGATGCCTAATAGAGTCCTTATTTTTCTTTGAAACCCTGTGAGTCTTGTCTGCCTTTATATTAGTTGTGGCCCTCTAGTCTTCTGAACTCTCACCAGAACCACCTCTTAAGCTCTACTTACAGAATTAAGAGGCTTCTCCCACCTGAATTTCCAAACCCTTCTCACAATTTCCAATGGCCCAAGAACCACATGACCAGTTTTCCACACAGTTCCCACTCTCTGGTACCAATTTTCTGTAGTAGTCAGTTGATGCATTACTGTGGCAAAGAAACTAACTGAAGCAAACTTATAGAGGAAATATTTATTGGGGGCTCACAGAGGATCACAGTTCATAATTGTGGTGGGGCAGGCATGGCAGTGGCAGGGGGTAGGACCAGTAGCAGATGACATCACATTTTGGTGATCAGGAGGAGGGAGGGAGGGATACAGAGAGAGAGGAAGAGAGAGAGAGAGAGAGAGAGAGAGAGAGAGAGAGAGAGAGAATAAGAGAGTATAACCAGAACAAGGGATCAAAGTAAAACCTTCCAAAGGCCTTCCCCCTAGGTACCTACTTCCATAAAACTAGATCCCACCTCCCAGAGTTCTGTAACCTTTCAGGGCAATTTCACCAACTGGGGACCAAATGTGAAAACATAAGACCTTCACAGAACTTTTAAAATTCAAGCCATGGCAGCATGGTTTCAGTTCCATGTTTCAGTTCATGGAGACCTTGATAGCATGTATTTTGTGTCCAAAAACATGGAAGCCAGAGAACTGGGTATAGCTCCAGCTCATTTGACCATACTGCTGAAGACAAAATGGATCCCTGTGTTTTATACCTGAATCATCATCATTATCATCATCATCTTCAGATACACAGTACTCTAAAGATTACTAAGCATTTTCACATTCATTCTCCTTATTTGATATCCACATTTGTGGTTACAAAGTAAAAGCAGATGCAATATTCTCACAGGTCAGTAACAACATCCACACTCCTATGGAAGTACATTCAAAGGCTAACATTTTCTACATGAGATTCCTGCTCACCTGCAAGATGAGCTTACCTACCATACAAATGTCATCCAGACATCACATGGAAAAGTGCTTCCTTCACTTAGGCAGCAAGGATCAGATTCTCTTAAGAGAGTGATTAGAAATTTCAGCTTCAACACAGTATGGATTTTAATGACATTGAGAAATAACCAACTTATTTTAATAGCATTGCTATTGTCTAATTCCAGAACCTTCTTATCAGCCCCAAAAGATAACCCATGCCATTAATATTAAATCCATCCTCACTCCCAACTCCCTCCATCCCCACCAACTAGTAATCTATTTTCTGTCTCATTGTATTTGCCTATTCTGAATATTTGACCAATGTTCTTGTTATTAGGTGCCATCAAGTCAGGTCTGACTCATAGCAACCCTGTGAGTAACTGAATGAGACACTACCCAATACTGTGCCAGGCACACGATTATTTTTATGTTTAAGCCCATTGTTGCAGCCACTCTGTCAGTCCATCTAGTGGAGGATCTTCATTTTTTCCTTGACCCATCACCCTCTCAAACATGATGTCCTTCTCCAGGGATTGGTCCTTCCTGACAATATATCCAAAATACATAAGAAGTAGTCTAGCCATTTGATGGATATATATATATATATATATATATATATATATATATATATATTTACAGCTACCCTAACAGACAAAGACAGTATCTATTGGATCTGTGTGCCCAATGCCACTGAACACACTCTCCAGAAATGCAAGCACATGTCTCCAGGTCTGTCTAGTTTCCAGCCTTCTAAACAATAATTCATTTTTTTTTTTTTAGCAGATCACCTCTGGGAAGAGGAAATTGTGAGCAGCCATCATCCCCTAATGACACTCAACAGACATAAAGTTACTGTGATTCAGAGTGCTTCTGGACCATTGTCACACTTGATTCTCCCAAACTCTTCTAGGCCAGGAATGACTTTCAGAAGTGACTTCCCCGGGGCCTGGAAAGTAGGATTAACTAAGGATCTGTGCCACCCCTTTTGCCACAACCACATCATCTTGTACCCCTCCTAACCAAAACAAAACAAAAAGTCTCCAGGGTAGATTCCTCCATGGTTGATATTAACATTTGGCCATATCATTTTCCCACCAACATATCAGTTCCTTTCATCTTTCTGTTAATGATCTATGTATTTTTCCCTTTAATCACTTGCCTGTATCTTTAGGTCCAGATCTTATTTCTCCCTAAATTTTGGAAAATTCAAAGCAAAAGAATGGCTATCAGTACAGGGTTGCTCCAAAGCCAGATGCAGCTGGTGAGTGCATGGAGGTCATCCCACTTGCCTCTGTGTTTGTCCCCTCAAAGATGGAAGCCTGGGAGTATTTGGGTGGCTGTGTATGATGTATATGTGTGGCTTGTAAGCACATTCTCAGTCACTCTCCCAGGTGATGGTTGTTCCTTACCACCTGGATCCTAGCTGTTCCCGAGATTTCCACAAAATCAACCCAGGAATATGACCTCCAAAGAACATCCTGGCCCACTTGCCTTCTGGGCAGGCCCTTCAGGGTTTCCCTCTATGGGCTCCTGGAAGGGAATGTCACACTGACCACTGATAGAGATCTGACGGGAGGAGCAATAGGATTGAGAAGGGGCCCAGGCTTCTGAACCAGAATCTCCTGGGATCTAGAGACCAGCTTTCCTGTTTGCTATCACATTTGAGGAACCAATTAGTTTACTTGCCTACAAAACTGGGATCATCATAATAAAGTTGTCACCTAGTATTTGCTGGGATTAGTTTCAGAATCCTCAATGTATACCAAAAGTCATGGAAGCTCAAGTCCCATATATAAAGTGGTGGGGTATTTGCATATAGCCTAGGTACATCCTCCCATACACTTTAAATCAACCTGTTCTTGTTAGGTGCCATCGAGTTGGGTCAGACTGATAGTGACCTTATGTACAACAGAACAAAACACTGCCGCCACTATGCCATTCTTGGCAATATTGTCAGTGCTTCTCTGCTATTCATAGGGTTTTCAATGAGCTGCCAGGTCCTTCTCCATGGCCTGCAAGACCTGGTATTCCCAGGGAGTTTCCCATCCAAGGACTACCAGGCTGACCCTGCTTAGCTTCAGAGATCAGACAGGATCGGATGCCAGGGAGGGATGTCTGGTAGACTGAAATCATCCCTACATTACTTAAAATACTTAGTACAATGTAACCAGTATATAATTCATGTACACTGTGTTGCTTAGGAATTATAATAAGAAAAAAGGTCTATATGTATTTAGTACAGATGTGGTTTTTTTAGATATATTTTTAATTCATAGTTGGTAGAATCTATGGAGGTGGAAACCATGGATATGGAGGCCAACTGGTCTTGCCTTCAAAAGAGCAAGCACAGAATTATTAATATTAGTGAAGATTCAAGAAATGCTTTATCCTTCAAATGTTCAAAACTTGGATCACTGGCGTTTGCCACTGTGATCCCTAGGAAAGGAATATGGGAAACATTCTAAAAACTGCTTTGATCAAATGTGTTGAGAGGGAAAATAGGACATTGTTCCCATTTTCTTGAATAGTTTTTGTAATTAACATGAGGAATCCCTCCAAATAAGTTCCTTCTACATCCTCTGAAATTAAACAGGTTTTATTATTAAATATTTATAGATATCCACCATATTTTTGGGACTATTCATTTTAGAGATCAAATAAAAATAAGATCTAATTCCATGCGCTTATAAAGTATTTCCTCAACATTTTAAGAGAATTTGAGACAGTTTATAACAAAGGCCACATTTATAATTCCAATAAATGATACAGTGAAGCTGAACTTTTGTATAACACGAACATTTTAAAAACATGACATTCTCTTGAAATCCTGATACAGTGTTGGAGCTACAGCTAACATTTGAGTGAGCTGCAGTGCCAAGTCATCTCCTTCAGGCCTGCAAATGAGAGCTACTTTGCCCTCTGCCTTTCAGCAGCTTCGTGACCTCAGACAAGCCTTACTTGTTCTGAAGTTAAATTTTGTCTTGTAAAACTAGGTCCCTGAGAGAACTCTTCAAGGCCAATCATCCCTGCGAAAGTCCTGCATTTTGTGTTCATTGTTTCCTGGTCATGAGACTTTTTGTTTTGCACTTCTATGCCATATTCATTGTCCATATAGTATATGTAGGTGCACATGTTTGTGTGTGTAGATGTGTGTGTATTTATGCACGTGCGCATGGGCATGTGTGTGTCTGCACCTCAGCACTCAGCCATAATCAATTCTGGAAGCCGGGTTGAGTGTTGATCAGTTCAAGTTCTGAGCACTTTCTTTTCATAAGAAATAATGTAAATGAATTTATGGGTTCTGACATCCTACTGAATGGCTAGTTCAGACGCACATATGCTATTCACATAGTTAGCAATAAGTTCTTTGTTTAACTTCAATTGTTGTTCTTACTGTTTCTCTCTCCTTCACTTTTAGTGTTAGACATTTTCTTGGGTGCCATGATAACCATATGGTATATGTATGTACATATATGTAACCAAAAAAAAGAAAAAAAATTAAAACCACGAGATTGTGGCCACAGCACCAGGACAGGATTTTACTGCTTGAAAATGATGCCCCAAATCATGCTTTCCCCTTTGTTTCACCCAGAAGTGTCACAGGTAAGTGGGGCATCTCTGTAGAGTTTAGCATGGTGGCCAAGTGCTGAGCAAGTGGTTGAGCTCTGAACCAGAATTCTCTCAAAAATGTTGATTGAGGAACAAAATGTTTGAACATGAAGGAATTTGAGTGCCAAGTTACCAGTCTATCTCTGTGTGGGTGTGCATGCACACACGCGTACCTATAAGCCACACACACACTTCAGTCAAGAGCATAATTCCAGGGTACCCCAGTGTACATATCTTTGGATTTGCTATCAAAATATATGGTTCTCAATTACTGGCTGGGCAACATTAAGCAAATGACTTAGCCTCTCTGAGACCATAATCCAATGTTTTTTTCCTACCCTTCTTCATATCTATCTTCCTCTATACTTCCTGTTTCTCCAAGGTTAGGGTACCAAAGAGTGTTCATATCAATTTTACCACAGCTGGACAAGGCCAAGAAATTGCATAGTAGTTTTTTGGTGGAGAGGAATTTCACTTTCCTCTCTTATCACAAAACTTTTCCTTTTTTCCTTTTCTTTTTTTCCTTTCTTCCCTTCATTTATTTATTTTTTAATTTTTGCATTAATTAGTAGGACCATATGGCTTTTCCATTTTAGCTTCTTAATATGATTTGATTGACTTTCAAAGGTTGAACCAGCCTTGCATACGTGGAGTGAATCCCACTTAATCATGATTTATTCTTTTTATATATTCCTAGATTCACTTGGTGAATATTTTGTTGAGTATATTTTTATTAAATTTCATGAGACATATTAGTCTGTAGTTTCTTATTCTTTGGTACTGTCTTTGCTTTTACAACCACAGTGTAATTTGGTCCTATAATACTAGCCTGATAAATGAATTGAGGTATGCTCCCTCCTCTGGAAGGAATCTGTGAAATTGATGTTAATGCTTCTTCAAGTCTTAAATAGAATTCCCCAAGGAATTCATCTGGTTCTGGAGATTTCTTTTTGGGGAATATTTAAATTACAAATTCAGTTTCTTTCCTGGGTATAGGACTCTAGTGGTTGTGTATTTCATCCTCACTCCATTTTATTAGATTGTGGTTTTTGAGGAATTGGTCCTTTTCTGCTAAGTTATTGAATTAATGAATGTAAAGTTGCTCCCAGTATTTTCTTATTATCCTTTTTAATGGCTGAAGACTCTATAGTAATGTACCTATTTAATTCCTGATATGAGTGATTTGTATTTTCTTCTTTTTTCTTTGTCAATCTTGATAGAAGTCTATCAATTTTCTTGACTATTTTGAAGAACCAGCTACTCATTTCACTGATTGTTTTTCTATTGTTTTTTCTGTTTCCAATTTCATAACTTTATGCTCATTATTTCTTTTTTCTCTTGCTTGGGATTATTTAGTTCTTTTTTATTCTAGTTTCTTGAGGGAGAAACTTAAAGTATTAATTAGATACTTCTTCACTTTTCTAAACTAACCAACTTAGGAGTATAAATTTCCCTTGTTGTTGCTGTTAGGTGCCATTGAGTCAATGTCCAACTCATAGTGACCCTATGTACAATAGGTGAAACAGTATTGTCAGTGCTTCTCTGATATTCATAGGGTTTTCAATGGCTGATTGTTTTCTGGGAGTGGGTTGCTGGGTCCTTCTACCAAGCCTACAGCACCTGGTGTTCCCAGGTGGTCTCCCATCCAAGTACTAACCAGACCCAATGTTGCTTAGCTTCCTGACAGGATTAGATGCCACAGTGATACAGCTGCAGGCTAAATTTTCCTTACTACTACAGTAACTGTATACTACATATTTTGATGTGTTGTCTTTTTATTTTAATTCAATTATGCATTTCATTTTATTTCCTTTGAGACTTTCTCTTTCTTCCATGGGCTATTTACAAGTGTGTTGTTAGTTTCCAAGAGGCTGGAGATTTTCCTAATTATTTTAAATATTTTTAGGCTTGTTTTGTGACCCAAGAAGTAAACCATCTTGGTGAAAAGTCTATGGATCCTTGAAAAAATGTGCATTTGCTGGGCACCATGGCACACATCTATCATCCCAGTGACTTGATAGTCTGAGGCAGGAGGATTGCAAGTTTGAGGCCAGAGGCAGCTGGAGCAACATAGAAAGACCTTGTCTCAAAATGAAAAGAAAAAATTTAGAAAAGGAATAGTGGTACAGCAATTGTCTGGCATGTAAGGGGGCCTGGTTTCAACCCTTAGTACTATGGGGGAAAAAAAAAGAACAAATGAACATTCTGCTATAATTGAGTAGAATGCTTTGTAAATGGCAATCAGATTCTGTTTGCTGTGCTGTTATTCAATTTCTCTACACCTTTGAGATTTTTGTCTAGGGGTTTCACTAATTGCCAAGAGTGGGGTATTGAAATTTGTAACATAATTGTCAAATCATCTGTTTCTCCTTTCAGTTCCATCAGCTTTTGTTTCACATGTTTTGAGGTTCTATTGTCTGGTGCATATGTATTCAGGAGCATTATGTCTTCCCATTGGACTAATACTGCCATCATTATGCAATATTCCTCTTGGTCTCTAGTTTCTTGTTTTCCTTTCCTCCAAAGTCTACTTTATTTAATATTAATATAGCTACTTCTACTAACAACAACTTTTTAAAAATTAATGTTTTGTGGTACTTTTTCTACCTTTTACTTTGAACCTGTGTCATTGTCTATGAGATCCATGTGTCATTGTACTTTTATGTGTTTTACAGACAGCATATTTTTGAACATTTTTTAAAAAAACCAATGAGTCATACTCAGTTTTTTTTAATACTTTATAAAAATCCATACTTAGCAGAAAGCACACCACTGTCTAAAAAGCTCCTTCCTGAGATTGGGAGCTTTGTAGCCCTGATCTCAACTCTGCATGCTGTCCCAGTCCCTGCCTATGGCTCCTGGTCTCCAGGCTCTCTCACCATCCTGCCAGCAGGATTCCAGGACTTTCTGTGCCCTTCAATCTCAATGGGAGAGAAGTAGAAAATAGTCACATCTGAACAGAGCTGTTTTTATAGATGGGCCCCTTCTCTCCTATAAAAGTGAGCTCAGAGGGTTAGGAAACCTTCTGTGAAATGCATTCTATATCCATTTAACTTTGCTTCCATGAAGTCTGCTAGAATCAAGGCTATGTTTATTAAACATGAAGTCATGTTAATGCCTATTCTCTCCTATTGATTTCTTCATTGTTGACACAATTTTCAGGCTATGCCTCTCCCATTTGGGGATTCAGGGAGAAAAGAGAGTTTCCATTATGGGCCTGACAGGCAGCTGCTATGGGTAAGTGCCATCTGACTTAAAGTGATGGCAGTTCTGCTCTGCAGAGCAGAGGCCTAGCATTTTGTTTCTCGCCTTCATTTTTCTGAGAGTCCAGTAATTAAGGCACACCTACGCCTTAGAAAAGAACCCCACGTTGCATCAGAACTTCATTATCCATGGCCTTCTGGTAGAATATGTTTCTCTCTTTTATTTATAGAGAAGTATGCATGAGTTAATTTGTACAGAAGGATGTGGCTGGCCACCTTGCCTGTCTCTTTGTGTAATAGGCACCCTTCTACTACTAATCACAATCAATCAGCCAAACAAATTGTAATTACAGTTTTCTGCATGACTCAGAGATTCTCTTTCCTGAAAGTGCTTTGCAAATCTTGTTCAACAATTTGGACCAAAAGAAAAGGTAATGGCTTGCCCATCCCATAGATCCAGTATTCATATTTACCTTAAAAACACCACTGAGAATAAAAAAGTCCCTGTTTTGTTTTTTGCAGAAGTACTACAAAAAAACCTCACAGACATAGACACATGTGCTCACACACACAGAGTTGGGATCAAAGAATCTTATTAGATACATGTTACAGCATGGGAAAAAATCTGGCAGTAGAAGAGATGGAGAGCTGCTCAGCTGAAGATGTGGGACTGTTGGAGTGATGGTATGGGAGTGGCTCTTGGTATCCACAAAAAGGGAGTGTGCAGGCTGAGAGAATGTCAAATCCAGGCTGTTACAGAAAGGCTAAGTAGCCATGCATGAGATAGAGATGCTGGAGATCAGTTTCCAGGGTGAAATGTTGTGTTGCAGAGCCCTCATGTGAAGAAGGTTGCGCAGTAGGAGGAGCATCTGCTTAGCAGGGGACCTCCATGGTCTACTCTCTGCCCAAGGCATCAAGCAACCTAGGGGATTCTTGTGGTTTATTTTAGTGATTGCTAGTGCCTGACTGGCTGTGGAGACTTTCTGCAGAGCCAATGCTACAGGACATTGAATAGATACATGATGGGATGAGCTGGGTCAGGTTGGCAGCAGCCTATTCCCTGCAGAAAGCATTTGAAGGCCTCAGTGAGCTTCCTGAGCTGGGTGCCTGCGGGCCATCCCCCACCATCTACCTTCACTGTAAAGCTGTGTGCATGGGTTTCAGAGAAGAATTGCCTCCATCCACAGCCTCAACTGCAGATGAATTGTTCCCTACCACCAGCAAAGTAGAAGAACACTTTTGTGGATTTAATCTGTTATCATTTTGGTCCCATAGGGGTTTTTCCAGATCCAGGTCTCTTGTGTCCTTTATAATAACCCCAGGAGAGCTGTAGATTTTCTTGGTTGATACTTTGGGCAATATGCAGTCTGTAAGTTTGAATCAGATCCAAATTGGCCCACAATTCTTTCTGTCCAAGGTGAGGAGCCAAAATAATACAGAAAACATCCATTGTCAAGCTTGAGAGTTTGGATGCTACCCAGTCAATCCAGCCTTGAGCAGAAGGGTGAGCATTAAGGAGCATGAGGCCATCACATGCTCTGGATGACTCAGTACAAATCTGCTGAGGATGAACGCCCCAGATCTAACTGTGGTCTCCAGTAGTTCTTTTCAGATGTAAATGGGTAAGAACAGGAGGCAGCCCTGGAGCCAGCTCTCCCATACTGCGGTCGGGATGGGAGAGAGGGTACACATCCTACTGCAGAAGCATCTGCAGGAGCAAAGTGCTGGGTGATCTTTTGTATATTATCAAAGTTAAAGAATGCCTTGAAACAGGATTTATGGCTGAGAACAATGTGTTATAACTATGTAACTGCTTTGTTTCCCACTGGTAAGCCTCCTACCACTGTGGCTTCTGAATCTGTAGAATCTTGGAAGCTATGCAGAGTTGAGCCCCGTTAGAAGGACCTGGCAACCCACTCCTGAAAAACAATCAGCCATTGAAAACCCTATGAATAGCAGAGAAGAACTGACAATAGTGTTTCACTTGTTATATGTAGGGTTGCTGAGTCAGACACCAACTCAATGGCACCTAACAACAACAACAAGCCTCCTACAGTGATGTGGGTCACACCAACACTTGATTCTATGTCATGTTCCTGTTAGTCAAAATCCTGGAAGTTTCATGTGCCATTCTAAGGCTTGGGTTGGCCACTAGCACAGCAGTGGTGGAAGTAGTGGTAGTGGCAGCCACAGTGGCCTTAATCATGTTTTTAATCAATTTAAATCACCTTGTCAATTTCTAAATTTTTGTTTCTTTGTTTATTTTTTGGTCTTTTTGAGGCGCGGTCTTGCTGTGCAGCCCAGGCAGTAGACAAAGTTGGCCTTGAACTTGCCTCCATCCTCCTGCCTCCACTTCCCATGGGCTGGGATAACAGGTGTGCACAACCTCTCCTAGCAATTTCTAGCTTCTAATGGATGTACTTAGGTCATTTACACTGAAAACAATTACTGGCAGGATAGAGCTGAAGTCTATTGGTTTCTTCTATTCCTTGTTCCCTTTGTTTCTCTCTGCTTCCTCCGGGTTACTTGAACAAGGTTAGAGTCTCATCTTGACTTATTTATAATTATGCTCTTACCTTGAGTTGAGAGAAGCTCCCATCTACATGTTCTGTGAGAAAAGCTCATTCTCGCACCACATATGGCAAAGGCAAAGCCACAGCACACAGGACCAGGTTGCACTGGGGTAGACCCGTCACAGCCTAGTGCAAAACTCTCCCCGTCTTCAGTGAGGAACAGTTGATGGAAGGCAGCACCTGCAGCAGTGGAGCCCTTGGGATGACAATGACCATCCAGACCCACCATTAGGGGCTGGCAAAGCACTTCTCAATGGGTGCTGGGAGGAAGCACCTGAGAAGGAAGACAGAACTTCCCACAGTTTGCAGAACAGGTGCACCAAACTTAGTTCCAGCCCCATGGTGGTTTATGTTGTACCCTATGCTGGTGCAAACACCCATCCCAGAGACACCACCTCATATCTTCTTTACCCAGAATTATCTACCTGCAACCCTCCCCACAGGGACCTTTAGAATCCAGATTATCTGCCTCACATGGTAGAAAAGAATGGGAGCAACTTAGATGGCCTGCTGCGTCCCAAGTGAGATGAAGGCCCTGAAACCTCATTAGCCCTCATGGTAGAGGTCAATCTATCACTCTGTCATGAGTGGGAGGGTTAAACATGGGGTACTTGTTCAAATCCACAAGCTAAGCCAGTAGTAGCTGAATTAGTTGGACTCTGTCAGGGGATATAAGAGATCATTGGCCATGCTAGCTGACATCTGCAAGGCTAATTATTTCTGATGCTTAGTTTATCATCCAAATGGCCTTCTGGGAAAGAAGTGTGCAGCCTGGTTGAGGGAGAGCTGCCTCAGTCAGGATTGATTTAGCGTGATGTATAATGATGTGTGCAACATACAAGGACACTGGCTCACCTCATCCCAAGGCCTTTGGGACTAGCACAGAAGCCTTCACTGGATTCATTCATTCATTACTCCCTGCATTCATTGAACAATCCCTGTTAAAAGGCCACCAGAGCCCAGCAGCACTCCAGTTGGGAGCTGTGCCAAGTGAGTGTGACAGCCTGGGAAAGGAGGCAACTAGGCAAGCAGACAATTAGACTCAGGGAGAAAATCTATGGAAAAGGCTGGGCTGAGAAGCCAGGAGAGGCAAACTGTGGGCTGGAGAAAAGTAAAGATGTGCCTGCCCTTTATTTATAAGTTTGGCAGGCAGCCAAGAGGGTAACCGCTATTCTAGGCAGAGAATGTTCCAGATCAAAGGGAAGGACAGCAAGTGCAAAGACGCTGAAGTGGCATTAATGATGAGTCCATGAAAGGCAAGGAATCCAGTGTGGCTGGAGATCTGGGAGGCAGGTGTAGATATATGGCAAAGCGGAGCAAGGAGAGAACGTGGGAGCAGACCAAGAGGCCCTGACTCTATCACCTCCAGGACAGTGCATAGAGGCAGAAAGGGCACATACATCACAGTCAGATCTACTTTCAATATCCAAGTCGCCTTGTGTCTGGGCTTTGTGGCTTTTCCCTCCTCCCAGCTTCCTAACCTGTTATCCAAGGTGTCTGAATCAGTAAGCAAAGAGCGGATTTACAAAGCCATAAAAATATCAATGCAATGTCTTCTAACAGTTTGTGTACATGTCTGGATTTAAAATCAGCCACATGGAGCTTGAAGCCACTTTGCTCTGGGTATACGATCTAGTGAAGCTTAAGAAACTGGCTGCGGACCAGGTCCCGCCAGGGAATTGTTTGCCAACCTCTGCTTCCAAGGTACATGGAGCCTCTGATTTCAGTCGTCAGAATTCTCACTGGTCCCTTACAAATGCCTTGGGAGCACGTTCCCTGAGGACACAGCTCAGGGGTGGGAGAGCTGACAAGTGGCTCTCAGGACAGGTGAGTTGTGTCCACTAATGGCACTTTTATTCATACACTGTTCTGTGTTCCTCCCTGGGAGAGAATTTCCTGGGGTCATTATTGGTCAAGATCGATGCCTTTTCTCTCCCCTTCTCCTTTTTTCCCTTTTTCTTTCCTCCAGGGAGGATGATTTATTGAGTACAGTAGCCAAAACTGGAAAACATTTAGCACCATGTCTATTAAGCCAGAACCAGTGCACTTACCACTCGGTTTGGAAAGCTGTCTACACCTAGGCTCAGTAACAGCTGTGTTAACAGTCTTAGGATGAATGAGGAAAATATTAGAGACATTAAAAATGTGTGAGTAAGCGACTTCATTCTTTGATACTTTGCTCTCGGAGGAGACTGCCTGGAAAACTTCTATATTACTGGAGCTAAATTCAGGGACCACTAAGGGCAGTCATGATTTTCAGGTTTACCTAAGAACAACTAGTTGACATACACACTTTACACCTAAAATTACACCTAAAATTTCACACGCACACAGACACACACATGCACCCCACAGAAAGTGTGTGTGCAACCTCATGGGACCACTGTGGGTGCTGCAGAAGCAGGGGCAGGTCAGCATGATGATTGGATGCATTTGTGACTAATCTCTCAGGAACTCTTCGAGGAATCATCGTCCTCTTCACACACAGGTGAAGGAACAAAGTCTCAGGGAGGCTTTGTGCAAAGACATTCGGCAAATGATGTAAGGTTTGTCTACACAAAGTCAGACTGTCTTCCCCAGGGAAGTATGAAGCCTTATATCACAGAGGTATAATCTTTTCCTCGAGCTCCATGTCCCTCATTCATAAACCTGTTCATTGGTTCAGCCGATATATATATGCAGGATCTGCTATACACCAGGCGCTGCTCATTTGGAGACATTCACCCTTTAGACCAGACAGAGTGAGCAGCAGTTCTCAGGCCCCCAGCTTCACTGCCTGCATCTCTCACATACCAGGACTCACAGACAGTTCCGCAAGTGAGGCAAGCCAGAGAATCCGAGTTAGCGATGTCTTGAAGGATCATCATAGTGATTTTGAGGCTGGGATTTAGCTCAGTTGGTAGAGAGCTACTCTGCAGTCTCTGAGGTCCCAGGATCGATCCCCAGTACCATAAAAATGGGAGAAGGACTTGGCAATCAACTTCAGAGGCAATCCTGAAACAGTCATCTGTTGAAAACCCTATGAGGGTCGCTATGAGTCAGACACTACTCGATGGCACCTAATAACAACAGCAATGATTTCCACAGAAACATGCTTTCTTGCTCCTGAGTTGGTTGATTAGTTTCTCAGCACTGTTGCAACCAATCAACACAAAACTGGGAGGCTTAAAACCACAGACATTTATTTTTTTACAATTCGGGAGGCCAGAAGTCAGGAATCGAGGTGTTGGCAGAGCCAGGCCACCTCCAAAGCTTCCACAAGACGTATCTTTACTCCTCTTCCTTCGACTGGCGGTGGCTGGCAATCCTTGGTCTTCCTTTGGTGGCAGCATAATCTCTGCCTGTCACGTGGCCTTCTTCCCTCTGTGTCTCTGTGTTTGTCTCTGAGTTTTCTCCTTATAAGAACCCCAGTCATAGGCTTTGATAGAATTAGGATACCTGTATTATTCAGCCTCATGTTAATATAATGGAATTTCTTTTTTAAATGATTTTTATTAACTATTTTTTAAGTTAGTGTACAAATTAATGGGTTTCAGTATAACATTTCCATACATGCATATCATTGTACATTGCTCATGTTCACCCCCTCATTACCCGCTCATGTCCCTCTTGTAATGAAATTTCTGAGGCAGTTAATTTATGAGGAGGCAAGGCTTATTTTGGCTCATGGTTCAGGAGAGTCCACGCCAAGCTTGGACAGAGCCATTGCTTTGGAGCTTTGGTGAGGGCCTTGGGTAGCGGTGGTGGGGAGGACCTCTCCAAGCCAACTGCTTCGATCTCATTAGCCAGGAAGCAGAGGGCAAAGATAGCTGGGAGTCCTACAGTCCCCTTCAAGGACATGCCCCCAATGACCTAAGGACCCCTCACTAAGCGTCACTTCCCCCTGGTCCAACCACCTCCACCTGTACCACCCTGGAGACAAAGAATTTAACACAGGAGACTTTTGGGTACACATTCATCATCCAGTCCAGCACAACGCCATTTTAACTTGACTATTCCAAATAATGTTTCATTCTTAGGTACCAGGTAGATGTGAATTTGGGGAGGGATGCTATTCAATCTACTGGAGTAGGAAACAGTTGGGATGACCTGGCTTGGTCTGTTGTCCACCTCTTTGCTACCAATACCACTGTTTGCCAAGGCAGTGACCTGGTTCTCTCTATCTCGCCCTCTTGCCTAGCAAAAATCTTGAATGAGGCTGTCATTCCACAAATGAAAGCCTTCAGGTGGGTCTTCTTTCTTCAGACCTGGAACCCACAACAGTGGACCCAGTGCCCCAAGACTCTTCCTTAGCTGAGAGAGGAAATACGACCAGGGAAAAGCATGAGTTCTGGAGTCAGACCTGCCTGGAGTTTGTGCTTGGCTGTACTACCACATAGGGCAATCTGGGAAAAGGCACTTAAGTTCTGTAAACCTCAGTTTCCTCATCTGTAGAATGGGAATGTGTAACTCCAGGGTTATCATTATAGACGCGATTAAATTAGGTAGTAATCTTGTATAACTAAATGGTGGCTTTTAGTAATAGCGATAAACTGAAAGAAACATAAAATTCTGGGGAGGTCACAGTAAACTACTGTCCAGCCCACTGGGAAGGTGTGACCTGGATGAAAGGAAGTGGGAACTTCATGTTCAGATTGCTCTGAACATAGCAGGATCTTTGGCCTGCTGGACCTAGGAGACACATTTTTTCTTGAGAAAGAGATGAGAAGAGATAAGAAAATAAAGTATCCCTATCCCTGCCCAAGAATACCTCTGTCCTGGCATTTTATGCCTTTGCCTCTGACTCTTCATGAAGTCTCCTGTCAGCAGCTGTTTTCCTTCCTGTGGAAGAGTAAAATTAGATGACTAGCTTAAAGAATTCTGAAAGAGGAAAAACAAAGGAAGCTGATGTGTTGAAACAGGTTAAAGCCATATTATAAAAGTACAGTAATTTAAACAATGTGGCTGACAGAATAAAATATAAATAAAATGAAAAATCCTGTATGTTTATATACAACAAAGTAAAATGTTAGATAAATAAATATAAAAAGATACCATTTAGAATAGTGTCAATACATGCCACAGATCAAGTAGTAAATCAAATGGGAGACCACTACAGAGAAATCAAGACCTGAACAGAGAAAACAAGGCCTCTACAGTTAAGAATCTAAAACATTATTGAGAAAAATTTATAAAACTTAAATAAACGGAGTAGTACAATGTGTTGATGTAATAGAAGACTCAATATTGTAAATATTTTCTTTCTCTTTTAAATTGGTCCTTAGTTTTAATGCAATTTCAATAAAAATCAAGTACATCTTTGTGTATTGGCCAATGAAAATCCTATGAGGGTCACTGTGAGTTGGACCTGACTTGATGACACCCAACAACAACAACAACAATAACAACAACAACATCTTTGTGTGTGCAGAAATCCACACACTGAAATGAAAAGTTATATGAAAATCCAAAAAGCCACTAGTAGTGATGTCATTTTAATAAGAGAACAAAGTATGAGGAGTTGCTTTGCTGAGCATTTTTTTTTTACCAAGCTTTGGTAATTAAGAGTTTATGACATTAGGAAGGAACACACCAAGAGATTAACAAGCAAAATTGTAAAGTCCAGAAATAGGGTTGTTAGCATGTGGATATTTGATTTATGATAAAGTACTAGAGTGAAGGTAAATAAAGTCATTTAATTAAATGATGTTGGATCAACTCAAAATCCTTATTGAGGAAGGTAATTACCCAAAAAACAAACAACAACAACAATATCAACAATGAAAAACCCACTTCTCAGACAAACTGTGAATCTCAACATAAAAAGTAAAGGAATAAATTTTCTAGGAGATCATAAAGGGGGAATATTAAATGACTTGGCATATGCAAGTATTAGCTAAATGGGAGGTAAAAAACACTAATCACAAAATAAAGTACTAATAAAATAATTGTGTTAAATTTAAAAATGTTTGTGCATTGACATATGCAAGAAAATAAAAAGACAAGTCATAAATTGGGAAGATAGTTGCAGCACATAAAAAAGGGCTTCTATCCAGAACATATAAATAATTCCTGCAAATTGGTAAGAAAAAATACATACAACGCAATAAAATTTAGTAAAAGACTTGAACAGAGATTCACAAAAGAAAATATTGAAATAGCAAATAAACACAAACATTTTCAGCAGCATTAGTTACCAAAGTGATGCAAATAAAAACCACACACCAGACTGGCTATGAAGAAAGAGATCAGAGTTAATTAGTGGGTGGGGCAGCCTGGCACACTTACATTGGCACAACCACTTCATAAATCTGGGTATGATTTTCATACAATAAAATCTATGCACAGAAGTTAAATGAAATAAAATGTGTTGACATGGATGGATCTCAAAAATACTGTCCATACTAAAAGCAATGTAAGAGTAAAGCATATACAACAATGCCATTTACCTACATTAAGAACTCACCCATACGTAGAGGAACAAATACTGCATATTGGTTATGGAGATGTATGTTTATAAAAATATAAAAACAATGACTGGCGTTACCATTTGGGTCTTAAATGTCCCCTAAAGGCCCATGTGCTGAACTTAGGCTCAGTCTCCAGCCTGTGGCCCTGTTGGGAGGTGTGGAACTTTTGGGGGCAGAGCTAGTAGAAGGAAGTTGGGTCACTGGAGGCATAGCCTTGAGGGAGGTATTGGGACCCTGGGCCCTTCCTTTCTCTCTCTCTCTTTTCTTCCTTGTCACCATGAGGTGAATGGCTTTACTCTACCCCATGCTCCCTGTCATGATGTTCTGCTTCCCCAAAGACTCCAAAACAATAGATCCAAGTGACCATGAACTGAGACCTAAGACATCATGCGCCAAAATAAACCTTTCTTCCTTTTAAGTTTATTACCTTAGGCATTTTAAGTAGAAGTGAGAGAAACTTTCTGTGTGCTCTCCATCTGCCCTGCTCCAGCAGCCATGATTAGGCTGGGCTAGCGTGTCTTGCTCTGTACCCAGTACTATGAACCCTAACAACTCACCACTCCTTGGTCTTCCTTACCCACTAACCATGGGCATAGCATGCATTCTACTTCTGCCTTAAAACTTTCACTAGATGATGTGCTAGGTGCACTAGGTAGGAAATTTTGTTGCTCATTTGATCTCTTGACTCTCAACATGTCAGAAGACCCAAGTGAGATCCCTAAAGCCAGACTCTAGTGCAAATCTAGGATTTTCAGAAATCAGCAGGACATTTATAAAGGTGAACCAAACTTTGAGAAGAGGCAGACTTCTAGAGGCAGCAATTTGGCCTAGAAAGATCAGGAAGGAGAAATTTGGGAGCATAGCATTGATCAGAGAGAAATTTCATTTTCAGCTGGAATATGAAATATGTGTAAGAAAATAAAGCTAGAAAGATAAGCTGGGGGCTTTCGACAGACATAAGAATGTTAACCTGAAGAAATGGCTCCTCTGTCTGTTCAGAGTGTAAACCACACACATTTTCACTGCAAAGGAGAGGTATCACTGGAATTGACTTTAACATCTGTGCTTATTGACTTTTCAAGTTCCAGGGAAACAGATGCCTTTCTGCTACCTACAGAGTCACCTTTCCACTCACGTGTGTTCCTGCAGAGTGTCTGCATGTCTGTGCCGTGGGGATGCCCCTGAACTGCCCATTGTGCAGTTATTAAGCAGGGCTCCTGACGTCCACGAGTTGCCTCTCTCCACTCTGACCCACTTCATACCACCTTCCCTTATTGATTTTATGATCTTTAAAATGATCCACAGGCTAGACTGCTGCATTCTCATAGTGCTTGACATTCCTGACATGTGTTCAAGCTACAGAGTGGTGAGCAGGCAGCACCCCTCATTATAATGAGGCCATGGCCTGTCCCACCCACTCCCTCTTCCCACAGAATCCCAAGGACACATGATGGCTGTTCATAGCACTAGTTTTGATCACCAGGGATGAGTTATATAAATTAGGATCCATCCTGTGATAGAATCTGTGCAGGCTCTGGGATTCATTTTCTCTAAGAAACTCGAATAATGTGGAGAAAATATTCCTGTTAAAATAATTGAAAAATTAATCATGCATAAGGAAAACTGTGTGTATGAATATGTGTGGTGTGATAAAAAATTCAGTGAATGCTTCAACTTTAAGAATTTATTATAGTAAAAGACATATTGCCATTAATCCCCTCAAAATATTCCCCTGGCGTCACAAGCTCTTATCCCATCATTCTGCCCCTTTCTGAAGCAGTTCTGAAAGACATCGTGGTATAGCATTAGGCTCTTATATAATGACTACTTGTACACAAGCACTGTAATACTGGGACTGTTGATCTGGTATCTAAGATGGTTAATAAGTGACTAAGGGGTGGGTAGCATATACAGTGTGGATACTCTGGGTGAAGGGAAGATTCATGTCCCACATGGGATGGCTGGAGCAGGATGAGGTGAGGTTTCATTATGCTGCTCAGTATGGCGCCCAATTTAAAACTTATAAATTGTATATTTCTGGAATTTTCCATTTAATATTTAGACTATGATTGAATGAGACCATAGAAAATGAAATTGCAGGTTAGGAAGGACTGCCGTAGAAATCACATCTCCAACTTTGATAAGTACACATGCAAACCTATGCACCTATGAAAGGCTGGCAGAAGATGTGCATAAATGTTAATCTCTGTTTGACTGAGGTGTGGAAATTTAGAGACTTTTTGTTTTCTTCTTTGTACTTTTCCTCATTTCCAAGACTACCTACAGTTGAGCTGATATTAATTTCATAATGAAACATATAAGGTGCTATTAAAAAGGAAAAATAAAGTAATACATTTCACAGCTGCGTGTTGAGTATCTATTCTCTGCCTGATGCTGATCTGTTCTAAATGAAGAAACAGAGCAAAAGAAGGAGAAGGAAGGAAAACAAAGGAAGCCCGACCTTCAGAAAGGAAAAAAATCACGTTTCCTTGAAGCTCTGCCTGTGCAGGCAGGTCACAGTGCTAAGAGAAGGATGAGAGGTGATCTGCTGCAGAGGTTGAGCTCAGGCCAAGCCCATAATACACCACAGAGCCTCCGATGGGTGCTTGGAGGCACAGGGTGGGAGGCAGGCGTCAGGACCCTGCCACCAGCCCTGCTCTGCATCTGGGCAACAAGGCACCATCTCTGACCCCTGGAGTCTCCTCTGCCCTTCTGTGCTCTACAGATGCTACTCTCAGTTGCTCTCCTGGAATCCAGCAGCTGTGAGATCTCCTACATCTGAGAGATCTCCACCCTGCCTTCCAGCATGTGCGCCTTTCTCCCGGACCCAGCTGTCCAATCCAGATGTCACCCTAGCTGCAATTACAGGATATCGATGCAGTCAAGAAGGCCAAAGGTCAGAAAGGTGACCTCTCCATCAGAGGTTTGCTCTCTTCTGACTTGCTCAGCTATAAATGTCGCTGCTCTGAATAATAAGCTGGGAATAATTGCTTTCAAACCCCTCGCTGCCCACAGCACCACCACCTGCTTGATTTCCCTGAGGTGTAAAGTGATCCCTACGGCTCCAATCACTTGCATATGTCTGCGAGCCTTGCTGCCTCCTTTCGGCTCTGTGCTTGTCTTTTTTTTTTCTCTCTCTGCCCTTATGGAGTCTTTTGCAGGGACCATGTTCTGCCCCTTTTGCATGGCGGGGTCCATCCCACCTGTGTTCTCTTGGTAAGTGTAGGTAGGGCCACAGCTCCAGCTCTGTGCTCAGATTCTGTGGGCTCTGCCCCCTGCCCAGGAACCTCAGCTTTCCAGACACAAGGCCAGGGAGCCCTTGGATCACCTGGAAACAGAGACTCATCCCAAACACCCACTTTCTGGGTCAGGCCATGAGAAGGATCCACTTAACTGCGGCAGGTCAAGGGGCTTTGTGATTTGTGAGGTCTTGTGCTGGGTGAGCTGTGATTATTATTAGCTAAGAGACATCCATGACTCAGGATACAATTACGCTAATTCCTCGTTAAATCCCATGGTCCCCCAGATGCACTGAAACAGTCACAGAGACAGGCAACAGAGAGGCGGGAGTGACAGAGGACTGAACAGTCAAGAGTCGCCTCCACGTGAGCATGCTCTGGGCCAGCGTGTGTGTTTGTAAACTCTCAGCATGAGGCTTTCCATTTACATTCCCATCTCAAATGGAGCATAACTTCAACCCTCTACTACCGCTTTCAAATCAAAATATATGGCAATAAATGTTTTTATTTCCAGAGCTGATTCATTACAATGAACAAAACAAGAACACGACTTGCAAACTAGTTGGAACTCATAATATGAGTAAAATCATCATGTCATTAGTGATGTATATCATTTGAATGCAAAAAACTCTCATAAGAAAAAATGTATAATTGGCTAAATAACCAAAATTGGCATGAACTCACTATACCAACAAGTCAGTTGAAAACACAAAACAATGACAGGTAGAAAGAGCAATGTTAGGTACAATACTAATATATTTCAGGTGTAATAAGGGGCTGGGGTTTAGCTCAGTTGGTAGAGCGATGCTCTGCAGTCTCTGAGGTCCTGGGTTCAATTCCCAGCAGTGCAAAAATGGGAGAAAGACATGGCAATCCACTTCTGAGGCAATGACTCAATGGCACCTAACAACAACAATAACAAGGTGTAAACAATTCTTAGACAATGGTATACCCCACATTGAACAGATTGCTTTTGTTCGCTGTACATATTTAACAAAGCAAATCCCTCTGGTATTTCTGTGAAGCTTCATAGGACATGGATGTCCTGGAAGTCAGAGCGTTAAGAGTGTGGCAGGTGGCTGTGGGCAGGCAGGGGAGCCAGCGTGGGTGTGATTGCCAGTCCACCACTCTATCTCCATATCCCAAGGAGGAAGTTGCTCTCCTGTGCCTCAGTTTCCTTACCATATTACCTCCGTTTCCTTGTCATATTGGGTTGTAGTGTGTTTAAATGATGGACACACGGGCACCATTTTGCGTAAGGTCTGGCACAGAACAAACGTGAATGATTATTATTATAATGCTGCACAGAGCTCAAAGTGAGACCCATCTGTGACAGTCTCCAGTGAGAACAGAGAGCCTTTAATGCTCATGCTCTTAAAACAGGTCTGTCTGCCATCATGTCACAGATGGATGCAGAGCAGGTGACAAAACTCAGTCAGGTGATTCTAGGGACCTGCAGCGTGGGGACGGTGCCTGGCCATGTTCATGCATAGAGGAGCAGAGGACCGTCACCCTTTGAACCCAGGCTAGGGAGGGGTTCAAACACCGTGTGGGGACAACCAGACGTAAGGCAGTGCTGAGCAGATGGGGCTTAGACAGCCACAGGCTCTATGTCCAGGTGGAGGCCAGAAGCCTGGGGTGGACTTGTAACCTGAAGAGGAACCTCCCAGCTCCACTGTCTCCTGCTACTGCTGGGTGACCAACCTAGGCTGCTCACCTTCTCCGGGCCCCACTTCCTCCTCTGCCCTGATTTTCAACTCAAGTTCCTGAGAGGACTGAGAGCCTTCTAAGGTGAAGGTGAGCTCAGTGGCCTGCTGTCATCCTCCCTGGCAGAGCATTGTCATCTCTGAAGTGGGCCGGATGTGGTGCCCACTGTCAAGCCTTTCAAGAGGTGAGACACCCTCACAGCAAACCCCCTCCCTTGTGACCAAGCCTGCAGCAGAGGACAGCAGAGGATGGCGTGGGGAGGGCTCATGTCCAGAGCTGAAGAACTGGCCCAGACAGAGCCTGCAGCAGGCCTGGGCCTCTGTCGTGGGCCTGATGTGAAACATGGGGATACAAGGGCAAGGGGACACACAGCCTAGTGAGAGGCTCTAGGATCAGGAGCGACCTTGGGGATGTTGACTGCTCCTGGCACGCTGGAGACCCTACTCTATGTGACGTGTAGGGTGCAAAGGTGACTGAAATGGCCTGAAGTGATGGAGCTCCCCCGACAGAGATGTAAATTCGCCAGTGAGCTGGGGGTGACAGCACAGGAACATATGAGGCCTCAGGAGCAGGGACAGGGGCACCAACCACCCCACCTGGCCCAGGACTATCCTGAGCTAGCAAGTTTCATGTTTCAGGAAACTCCTCAGCCCTGCAGACGGGATCAGTTTGTTCCTCTACTTTGGGTTTTATGTTAGGGACTAAATCATGTCCCTGTCAAAATTCATGTGCTAAAGCCTAACCCCCACCTTGGAATGGGCCCATTTTTGGAGCTAAGATCTCTAAAGAGGGATTGAGTCAACACAAGGCAGTGAGGGTGGGTCCCACTCCTATGTGACTATTGTCCTCCTAAGACCAATCCACAGACACACACGACAGAGACCAGATGAGGACATTGGGAGAAGACACAGCCTACCAGCCAAGAAGAGAGGTCTTGGGAGAAATCAGCCCTGTGACACCTTTATCTTTGCCTCCAGGACAGTGAGGCGACACATTTCTGTCATGTAAGCCCCTAGGGCTGCTGGGCATTTGCCACGGCAGCCAAGCACACTAACATATCCGTGAGAGCCTGCCTGGAAAGGAGGGGGTAGTTGTTCATTCAATGGGTCCGGCATGCACTCATTGTTGTTGCTAGGTGCCGTTGACTCAGGTCCCACTCATAGCAGCCCTCATAGGGTTTTCAATGGCTGATTGTTTCAGGATTGTTTTCAGAAGTGGACTGCCACATCCTTTCCCAATTTTTGTGGTGCTGGGATTGAACCCTGGACCTAAGAGAGTACGAAGCAGTGCTCTACCAACTGAGCTAAACTCCAGAGCCCCTAACACCACCTGTGTAGAGCCACAGAAATAGCGCTGTGGTTTAGTGACATACCAGCATAGGCAGTCATGCTAGAGATATAGGTGGGTACCTGATAACAAAGCTGTATGTCCCAAACTGGGGAGCTTGGGAACTGTCTCCATGGGAAAGCAGGTACTGGAATGTTAAGTGGGCTTGAGATATATGATTGCGTTTGAATTTTAGCCAATTACTTTACTGAGCACAGCAAGGGCATGTGGGCCCAGAGAGGCCCAGGCCCTCGCTGCTCAGATCCTGACTGGGAGGCCACCAGCTGCACAGAGCGACTTGCTTTCATCTTTGTCCTTACTGACATGTGCCTAAGGCAAGTCCTCCATCCTGTTGCCCTCAGTGTCCCTAAAGGAAGCCAAAACATGAGGCTTTACACTCACGGACCACCCACCTTGGCAGGCCTTCGAGCTCAGGGTAGAGATGTAAGGACATGACCTCAGCCGTCAGTCTTTTCCTCAGACTCTCTTTCTCCTCGTCCTCTCCCTCCTCCCCCTCCTGCCATTTCCCTTTCCCTCTCTTCCTCCTCCCCCTCGTCCTCCATCTCCTCCTCCCCCTCCCCTCACCCCTCTTCCTTCTCCATCTCACCTTCTCCTTCTTCCTCCTCCTTCTCCTCCTCTTCCCCTTCCTTCTCCTCCTCCTATTGTCCTCCTCCACCTCCTCCTTCATTCCTTTATTTGGCAGTGAGAGGGAGGTGTGAAGGTTTCAGCCCCTCCACTGTGTACCCACTGGGACCTCCTGGTGGGACAGCAGTCTGTATGCTTAGTGGAACCGCAGCCCATGTCACACAGCGTAGGCCCCGGGGCAGCCAACGGAAGCACAGGTGCAAAGCAGACGAGAGTGAGGGGTGAAGGTCAGAGGGGCCGAGCATTTCCAGAGGACGTGTGCTAATGAGAACTTCCTGACCCTCATCCTCGGCTGGGAAAAGAAAATGTCATTGAAGCAGAGGGTGTTAGCTTTGCGGATGGTTCAGCCAGCAAAGATAGAGATGTTGCCCAAAACATTCTCATCTGGACTCTTCCAGATGGCATTGAACCTCACAGCTCTCACCTCAGGGCCTCAGCTGGGACATTGGTTAGTGTGCAGGCTGTGGGTTTCCATCAAAGGACAGGGGACCGTCAGAGACGATGCTATTCCTGTGTGTGTTAGACCAGGACTCAGCCACATGTGCTCATGAGCGGCTGCAAGTCCACTGGGAAGGAGCCCATCTGTGCTTCAACAAGCCCGCTTACCAGTGAATGGGGATTTGATACTAAATAGCTAATTTATTCAATGAACAGTTCTCAGGTTTATTAAAAAATCTTAAAGTCTCCAGGGACTGGGTGCAGTGCTGCACACCTCTCTTCCCAGCAACTTAGGAGGTTGAGGCAGGAGGATGGCAAGTTCAAGGACAGAGGCAGCCAGTAAAACTTAGTGAGACCCTAACTCTAAAAAATAAAAATGGGCTGGGGGTACAGCTCAGTGGTACAGCACTTGCAAAGTAGGTGTGGGGCTCTGGATTCAGCCCCCAATACTGAAAAAAAAGAAAGAAAGAAAGAAAGAAAGAAAGAAAGAAAGAAAGAAAGAAAGAGCATCCAGTGACTTACACTGGATGATTGGCAGGTCCTAGGAGGTCCATAGGAGTCAGGGCTCTGGGACTTGGGGATTTTGTATTTTCCTGCTCCCTGGGCCCCTACCACAAGTTGGACATCCAGGCGGGGCACTGTGTACTGACCGGCTGGGCCCCTCCTCCATCAGAGAGCTCCCCGTGCTCTGGGATCCCTCTAGCTACACAATGAGAACATATCGATAAGCTGATAAAATCATCACATTAGTAAGAACTGCCAGATGGTCTGTAAAGAGTCAACAGAAACGTGGTGTTGACAGATGCGTATGTGGGAGATGTTCCCTCAAACAGCCATTGGGGAAATGGATTCTTTACTAATTGTCTCTCATTGGAAGAGCAGCTGGGGTGGGCCAGAAAGGGATAAGGGAGTCTGCAGCAGGCATACCAGGAGCTAGGCCTGAAGCAGCAGGGAGAGGACACTCTCCGGAGGGGCCAGGCCTGGGGGACAGGAGCCTGAGAGGGCCATGGTTGCTGAGGTGCCCAGCCTTCCCTGCTCTCAAAATGCCTTCCCACACTTTCCCTCTTTTGATCCTCACACAACGTGGTGATGGGCAAGGCAAGTCTTTTAGTCCCATTTGCAGATGTGTCGACAATGCCTTGGTGGTGGTGGTAGTGTTAGGGGCCGTTGAGTCGGTGTCCAACTCATAGTGACCCTACCTACAACGGGCAAAACAATATTGTCAGTGCTTCTCTGCTATTCCTAGGGTTTTCAATGGCTGATTGTTTTTTGGGAGTGGGTTGCCAGGTCCTTCTCCCAAGCTTTTAGCACTGGGTGTTCCCAGGCGGTCTCCCATCCAATTACTCACCACGCCTGACCTTGCCTAGCTTCTGAGATCTGATGGGATTGGATGCCATAGCTGCAGGTGTCAACATGCCTAGAGATGTGATTTTCCATAAAGTTAATGCTTTATAAAGTTAGAGTCAACCCCAGTCCCTGAGACTCTAAAGTCCACGTACTTGGGCACTTCACTGCTGAACTGACCATGGAGGGACACCCAGATGGCGAGGACATGACTCTTGTTTACCGCTGTGTCCTTAGTGCCTTGCACATAGTAAGTGTACAGCAAATATGGAATGAATACATCAATGAGCAATGACAAGAGAGGTAATAAGGAAATTAGCTAGTATGTATTGGGGATGCCAAGAGTTATTTAAATGTTAGCCATATGTAGTAGGCCTTCGTATTAAACTCATTTTACAAAGGTGGCTTAAAAAAACCAATAGGCTTCATGTATGAAGCATGGAAGATAGGGGAAAATGCTTGACAAAGCTGGGCACAGAGGCACATGCCTTTAATCTCAGTGATTCAGGAGGCTGAGGCAGGAGGATTGTAAATTCAGGGCCAGAGCCAGCCTGTGTAATTTAGCAAGAACCTGTCTCAAAATGAAAAATAAAAAATGCACTAGGGGTACAGCTCAGTGGTAGGGCACTTGCCTAGCCTGGGTAAGACTATGGGTTCAACCTCCTAATATGGAAAAGACACAACAACAACAAAACCCAAGAAAATGCTTGACCAAGCAATGCTGGAGGTAAATGCCAAGGCCTGTGTGACCAAGTATCAGGAAATCGAATCTGTCACCCAACCCTGAGTCCTGTTTATACTCAGATTCCTGGGCCATGTGGCTCAAAATACCTAGAGAATTTCTAAATAAGCAACTGTGCCATGAGCACTGCAGAAAGCATTGTGAAGGAGGTTCACCCTCCTCAATGACCACTAGGGCCAGTGCCTCACCAGCCCAGGGCCACCCCCATCGCTCTTGCCAGCATGCCTGCCCTCCTCCCACACTAGTTGAGCCACATGTTACCCTTGAGACAGCCAGGTCTCTCATTGCAACCTGCCCAAGACACCACAACCAGGTGATCTGCCCCGAGCCCTCCAACCCCCATACCTGGGAGCAGAGGGTCTCAAAACCATGACAGCATCAGAATCACCTGGAGGGCTTATTAAAACACAGGATGCTGGGCCCATCCCCAGGGCTTCTTGATTCAGTAAATCTAGGGTTAGGCTAAGAGTTTGCAAGATCTCAGGTAATATCAATGCTGCCCAACGAGGGACAACACTTTGGGAAGCAGAGATTTAAATAAAACAAAAGGCCTCAACCTGGCACATTTATAATTAGGTGGCCATCCTGGGTCTGTGGCCCACATTTCCTACGTTTTCTTCCATGAGTCTCCTTAGGTGCTCACTGTCACTAGTCAGGACTGTGATGTGTGCTCCTGCCTCCTGCCTCCTGCCTCTTTCCTCCTGGCTCTGCATATCCTCTCTGCTTGGAATGCCTGCCTCCACTCTCCTCTCTCTGCCCATCCTTATCTTATAGAGTCCTCTCCTCCTCCCTCAGTGCTAAGTCCACTGCTCCAGGGAACCTCTCCTGGCCTCTCCAAGCAAGACACCTGAGGTCCTTGTTTGCTCTTGGAATGGTTTTTTAGTTCCTTTCTTCTGGCTTTTGAGATCAAATTCTGTTCCCATGTTTGTGTGTCTCACATGTGCTGCTAGCCGTGGAATGACTGAGGTGGCTGTGGACAAGATGGCACAGTGGCCTAAGGCACAGGCTTTGGACTCTGGCTGGGCTGCTCTCAAGTCTGCCTCTGTCTCTTATCAGCTGTATGCACCATGGTGGCTGACCTTGCCTTGGTCTCCTCTTTCAGAAGTGGAGAGAAATTCATCTGGCAGTGATAGCTCTAAGATCTGTCTACAAGGGTTTTTACCCCTCCCTTTAGTTGTGGGTTGGCCTGTGTGACTCATTGTAACAAACAGAGTGTGTTGGGAGTGATGTTATGTGACTCTAAGAGGAGGTCACAGAGGCCATGTAGCTTCTCCTTGGCTCCCTTGAGAAGTACTTGCTCAGAATGCAATTTCTATCCATGGAAGAGCCAAGTATCTACCTGGAGTGCCTGGCAGGTGTTCCAGCCAATGGCCTGAGCAGAGGTCCCAGCAGACAGCACACCCAGTGAGGAAGTGGGCCTCAAGGTGACTCTAGCCCTCATCACCATCTGTCCTAATCTGTTTTGTGTTGCTATAATAAAATACCTGAGGAAGAGTACTTATTATACAAGAGTGTGGCACCTGCACATGCTGGGCTCTGGTGAGGGATTCCTGGCTCTGTAACAACATGGCTGATGGTATCCTGGTGCAAGAGGAAGAGAGAGCACAAAACCAGAGAGAGAGCTGAGACAGCTGAACTTGCTTTATGACAACCCATTCTCACGAGAGCTAATCTGTCCATGAGACTTGCATTAATCCCTTCTGAAGGTTTTGTCATAATAACTTAATTACCTTCCATTAGGTCCCACCTGTTAAAGGTTGCACCAACTCCATTCTGCCACTCTGGGGACCAAGCTTCAAGCACATGAAACCTTGAGGGACACATGCAAGCCCTGTTCAAACCACATCACCATCTGACCACAACCTCACGAGGCACGGTGTGGGCTATTACAGTGGAGCCTAGTCAGCTCCAGAACCAAGAGGATGGACGTGGAAAGGGTTGTTACTGTGTTACACCACTAGCTTTTGCAATGATTTATTCTGCTGCAACAGATCAGAGAGACATGACTTGCTGTACTTATCTGAGAAGTGAAATGAGACTATGAAGGAGTGTGGTGTACAGCCCAGCCCATGTGAGTACCTGGGAGGAAGCCGCTCATTGCTCACATGCTCCGCCACCCCACCAACCCGACATGCAAAATCTTAGGTTTTGCATGTTTTCTTCCCTACTGTCTACTCAGTCACCCAGATGTTTAGATCGAAGGGCTCCATGCCAAGGGTTTCTCCCAATGCCCAGAGGCAGGAGTTCACTTGGAGACTTGGTTGTGCAGGATAGCACCTGTGACTGCCCCTTCTCCTGTCTCCAGTGGCCCCTGCAGTCTGAGGCTGTGTGAGGGAGCTGGGCTCTCAGCATGGCTTGGGTCTCAACTCTGCTCTGTAGCCGTCACCTTAACAGTCACCAGGGACCTCAACCTCTGTGTGAGCCTAGTTAAGGGCAGGGTATTTCCACCTCCCTGAATCTCCTGGTGTGTGACACTTTGTGATACCTGGGGCTTGGCCCAAGGATGCCTAGACACTTCAGCCCTCACATCTCCCAGTAAACTCCCTTGGGACTGTCTCTCTTGGCCTGCATGTATGAGTCAAAGCTCTCTAAACAAGCAGAACTAATAGGATGTGCGCATTTAAATACACACAGGAATCTATTTTAAGGAGTTGGCTCCTGTGATTATGGATGCTGGCCAGTCTGAAATCCGCAGAGCAGGCTGGCAGGCTGTAGCTCCATAGAAGAGTTGGTGTGACAATTTAAGTCCAAACATAGTCTGGAGACAGAATTGTCTCTTTCTCAGGGAGTTTGGGTCCTTTTTCTATAAAAATCTTCAATTCATTGGATGAGGCCCACCACATTATGGAGAGTGTTATAGTTGGAATCTGAAAATTCCCTGAAAGACTCATGTATTGAAGGCTTGGTTCCCATGCTATGGTATTCAGAGGTGGGACCTTGGGATGTGATTGGATCATGAGTGCTCTAACCTCATCAATTGATTGATTGTTATTATTGTTAGGTGATATCAAGTCATGTCCGACTCATAGCAACCCTCATAGGGTTTTCAATGGCTGACTGTTTCAGGATTGCCTTAGAAGTGATCGCCACGTCCTTTTCCCATTTTTGTGGTACTGGGAGTAGAACTCGGGACCTTAGAGACTGCAGAGCGGTGTTCTACCAACTGAACTAAATCCCATCCCCATCAATTGATTAGTTCACTGATTAACTTTGTTTGTTTATTTTTGCAGTGCTAGCAATCAAAGCTTGGACCTTATGCATGCCAGGCAAGTGTTCTACCACTGAACTACATTCCCTGCCCTTGCTTTTTTTGAGACAGGCTTGTCAATCTGGCCTTAAACTCATGACCCTCCTGCCTCAATTTCCCAAGAGCTGGGATTATAGATGTGCACTATCACACCAACCTGACTGAATCACATCTTAATGGGCGAATGGGAGGTAGTGGGCAGTTTAGGAGGTGGGGCCTAATTGGATGAAGCAGGTCACTGGGGGTGTGGCTTTGAAGGGCTGGTATATTGGCCTTGGCCACTTCCCTGTTCTCTCTCTGCTTCCTGGCTACCATGAGGGGAGCAGTTCTTATCTCCCCACCATGATGTTCTACCTTACTGCTGTCCACTAATCACAGTGCCAAGGTATTATGGACCAAAACTTCTAAAACCACAAATCCAAATAAATCTTTACTCAGTTAAGCTTTTAGCACCTATCTTATCCCAGCAATGAGAAGCTGGCAGTTTGCTTTCCTCAGAACCTATTGATTTAAACCACGCTTTCATCGAAAACTAGGCCCTTGGAAGTGCTTTTCAGACTGACCAAGTTCATAATTTGTTAGGGGCATTCTGCTCTAGGCCCTGGAGGTGAAACCCCACACAGAACAGGGACAGAGACCCGCTACTCTCCAGTTGGTTTGATGATGGAAATACCGCACTCTAGGAGGCAGGATGGATGGCAACAGCTCAGCTTTATTTCCCCAATGGCCGCTCTGCTTAATGATGTCCTTCCTGAATAGCTCTGTAGACAACAGCTCGGTGTTACAGCTCTTTGGTGTTACAGCCCAGTGTTACAGCTCTGTTGGTTGCGGCTCTTTGTAGTTCAGTTCAGCTCAGCTCCGTTCAGTCCAACAACTCTCTGAGTTCTTGTGTAACATGCTTATAAGCATTTGGTGAGCCAATCAGGGGCTGGGGCATCTCTGATTGGACGAGAGGGCGGAACCAATCAGGTACCATCTTGCCATAGCGCATAACCAATCAGGGATGCAAGATGACTGGCCAATTAGGAGACATAGGGTGACTAGGTCATAACCTATTGGGTGACTCATTCAAATGGGGTGAAAGGGAGTAACCTATCAGACAGCTAGAGAGTGTAGGAGGGACGTGCCCAAAAGGCTGCATTGGGCAAAGGCCACCCTGCCTCAACCTCTTGACCTTGGTCTTGTAAGCTCAAGCTGGGCACATCACAGCAAGTGGTTTGGGGGCCATCTTGCCTTGACCTTGTGGGCTCAAGCCAGGTGTGCCAACGGCGAGCCGTTAACTGAGTTCTGGGCAGGCCTTAGGCCTTGAGGTGGGCTAGATAAGCCTCAAGCCAAGAAGACTCAGAGTCATGTCCTTTCTCTTCCTCTCTAGGCCGTATCTGTACAATGATTGCTCTAATATCTGTGTACCATGGCCCAGCCAAATTGACACATAAAAGTAACTAGTACAAGCTTTTTCTTGCAACCCAGCCACCATACTGAGAGCCACCAAAAACACACGAAAGGCAAGAAAGAGATGCTGTGCTCCAGGGGAGCCGGTGTGCCAGCCATCCAGCCCAGATGCCCAACATGGAGGACAGACACCTTGAGGAGACTCGCCCCAGGCCAGCTCTGGGTGTCACTCTAACCAGTCACATCTTTCCTGCTGAGGGCCAAGAGATCAAAGGGGGAGATAGGCCACCCCATTCTTCCCTGTTCATGTTCACAACCCCATGGAACCTGTGAATACAGCAAAATGGTGGTTTTATGACAAGACACTTTGGGATGGTTTTACACACAATATAACTGGAATACCAAATTGTTAGGGGAAAACTTCAGATGTAGCTGAGGCAGGATTTTGTAGGCATAGCTGAAAGCCACAGCTTCCAAAACAAGCCTCATTAAACTGGACTCTGTAAGCCCTTGCCTCTTCCTGGCTCATCTTTCTTTGTTTCTCTTCTCTAGAAATAAAGTCTTTTCTGAACAAGTTCCAAGAAGTCTCAACTTTAAAGCATTAACTTCTCGGTTTCTTTCATTTCTTCTCAAATCTCACTGAATTCTCAACAAACCAGGTCCATGAGATGCTTCAATCCAAGCTTACATAGAAACCCAATTATATAGGGGCTATGGAGTTTTTAGAGGGCTGGGATTTAGCTCAGTTGGTAGAGTACCGCTCTGCAGTCTCTGAGATCCTGGGTTCGATTCCCAGCACCACAAAAATGGGAGAAGGATGTGGCAATCCACTCCCAAGGTAATCCTGAAACAATCAGCCATTGAAAACCCTATGAGGGTCACTATGAGTTGGAGATGACAACAACAACATGGAATTTTTATGTGATAACTAACTTTGTTCAGGATATGCTGAGGGTTGCGCCATTAAGAAGAAGCCAATGTCATAGTTACCAGAGCGAATGCGCGATGTTTTCCCTCTTCAAGAACTCTATTGTGAGGTTTTGTTGCTGCTGTTTTTGTTTCTAGTTAATTAATTAGTTAATTAATTTTTGGTGCTGGGGTTTGAACTTGAGGCCTTGCCCATGCCGAATGCCTACTCTACCACTGAGCAACACCTCAGCCCTCTCTGTGAATTCTATGGGTCAGACTTCAGCTGGCATGTCGGCACCTGTCCTGAAGGGCACTGGGGACATATGCGAATAAGGTTGCTTTTGAGGGAAGGGTGTTTTTTAGGGAGACAAGAGAGAAACAGGCTGTTTGTTTTCCAGTCTACACCACCCAGCTTGGGGTGTGAGCTGGGCCACTTTTGGGGCCAGGGTCGGGGGCACAGGGCTGGAAACCTGGCCCTCCAGTTCCATCTGTGCTCTTTCCTTTCCTATGAAAGAATGCCTGGGACACTGGCATTAGGTCCTGGGTTGGTCTCTAGCATCTGGAAACATCTGTGGGACCAGAAGACAGGATGCAGGAAGCAAGGTGGCACATCAACCCCACATGGGGCGTGGACGATGGCTTCCAGGAATGACTGTCAATGGATAACATGAAGGAGATTCCTGACCTTGCCTTCCGCTGGGCGGATTGCAAAGCTCTGTGTTCTTTGTCCCAACTTAGCTCTCAGTGCCATTACTTAAAAGGGACCAAAAAAACTTGAACAGTACAGAAAGAAGCCATGGCAGGGGTAAAGAAAATTCCAAATAGGTCTGAAAGGGAGAGACAGAATGCAGATGGTCCCCAGCAAGACCTGTCCAGCAGGGCTTTCTAGTTGGCAGGGGATGATGGAAGAGCTGCTGAAAGGGCGTTGGAGACATTTGCCAATCACAGAGTCTCTGGTCAAGACGTTGAAGACGTGAAGCTGGGAAGAGTTTGCAACACCTTGGGGAGACAGAGCCAGGATCCGAAATTAACTTGACCAACCTGGAGAGAGGGACACAGCTTCACCAAATGAAAGGCTAAAGAGGAAACCTTTGGGCTGGAATGTGTCTCCCAAGCCCCCTGCAGAGGAAGGCAGGGGAGAAAGAGAAAGCCCTGGGCATCCCAGTCACAAGGTCCCCAGGAAGTTAATGAGCTCTGGGGCTGGGAGTAGCACAGACAGTCCTTAGAATGCATGGGCGGTTCCTGGATCTGCTTGGGCACAGCCCTTCCACCTCCTGTTCAGGGACCACGGCTCTGAAAGTGCAGGATCCCCCATGTCAGAGGACAGGGCACTGTAGACCCTGCCCCTGGCATGGGCGCCACTGGTACCTATCTTCCCAGCTGCACCTCCTGCTTGTCTTTCCCTAATTACCAGCTTAGGAGGGGAGGAAAGTTTCTCTTCTCTGTGAGCTCCCAGGTTAGTTGGCAAACACCACAGCCTCATTCACCGGCCCCTCCCTCTCTCGGTCTCCTAGAACCCCTGCTCTGCAGAGCACTGAGGCGGACCAGGTCAGGGCCTTAGGCTCAGTCCTGGAACCACGGCTCAGGACTGGCTTGTGCCCTCCCCTGAGCTCCCCAGGGGCCTGAACCTGCAGCCAGGCCTTGCTGGCCAAGGGAAGGGCACAGAGTCCCCATCTGAGGCAGGCCTCAGCCTCTGAGCTGCCAGAGGTGTTCCATGGCCCTCCTAGGGGTTTGACTGGCTGTGTAGACTTTACCCTCCCTGGCCACCTCTGCTGAGGGCTCTGCACTGCTGCACTGCTGGTTAGGACCCTCCTTCAGCCCAGCTAAGAAGCAGCTCGCTGTCACCAAATGTGGCCAGCTGTGCAGGCCTGGGGGAGGGCCAAGAGAGCAGGGTGTGTTCCTTCACGCCACTTGGCCACTTTCCGCTGCTTTCAGAGAACATGAGTTTGCTTGTCCAGATAGAGATGGAAAACTGCCACCTTCCTTTACTGATTTTAAAGAATTGCCTCTGGCTGTGAGCCCTAACTCTTCGGGGAAGATAAGACACCATGATCAGTCAACCTCGGGCTCATCCTGCTGTGGTCACAGCCCTGGCCACTGTCTCCTCATTGCCCCATCCTGAGAAGGGCCCATGGTCACTGATTTCCCTTCCACACGCTCAGCCAGGTGGCGCTCTGCTCCTCTATGCAGAGATCACATGTGTGGGTCATTGGGGCCGTGAGCTGCCTCCCGCTGACTTGGAGGAGCCACACAGGATGGGTGTGAGCTGCCTCCAGACACCATTGCTGTCTGATTTGTGGGGCATCCTGTTTAGTTGTCTTGGTCTTGCCTTGTTCCTTCTGAGCTCCGGCAGTATCCTTGAAAGGCAGATACTGTCACTCTCCCTATTGTACAGATGAAGAAACTGAGGTTCAAGATGGAGAGAGGCTGACTCCCTGAATGCCATACACCTGGGTGCTGGTGGTGTTGCCAGACCTGCAAAAGTGTTTTTTCCCACCTTTGAACATTGCTCTGTTCTCTGGAAAATATGGCAAGCCCAGCCTGGTGTAGCAGAAACTCTCTACCTGGGCCTCCATGTTTCCAGGGGTGGCCAGGGTAGAGGGCGATGCGGGAACATGGGTTGACTCTCCAGGGAAGAGGACCACCGTCCCTCAAGCCCTGGCCGGGGGAGGTGTGGTGGGGTGGGGAGCATGGTTGTCCCACAAAACACTCTTCTCCAAAGCTTCCGGCTGGGTGCTTGGCAGGGAGGGTGCTGAGAGAAGGTGCGCCTGGGCTCAGGGGTAGGTCAGCCCTCCAGAGCCCCTCAACTCTCTCAGGCTCCCTTTGGCCCAGGTGGTTTGTGTTGGAGAAACTGAGGATCACTTTGGCTGCTCCCCTGCAGCACGCCCTCTCCCGCCACGCCTCTCATCTTCCCTCCCTCCCTTTTCTTCTTGATGTTTCCAGCCTCTGGCCTTTCTTTCTCCTCTCCCTCTTCCTGCCTCTGCCTCTGTCTCTGCCTCTCCCGCTCTGGGCCATGGTGACTGAGTTGAGATGTGGCATCCATTTTCCCGCCCCAGAGCAGTGGCTGCAAGCCCACAGAAGAGTTGTTTTGGGGAAAGGGCCCCAGAGGCTTTGGCACTTAGCAAAGGCTGCCTGGGCGGGTAGACTTCCTGCTTAGACAGCCCACTCCTCCTGAGGCTCAGCGAGCCAGGCTCCCAAGCCCAGGGTCCCAGCAGATCTGCCTTGTCAGCCTGTCCCTTCCCCTTGGCTCTCTGCAGACCTGAGTGCAGGCTCTGCCCCAGGACGCACACTGCACCCTCCCTCCTCCAGAGGGGCCCTCGGTAGGCTTGGTCTTCCTGGTGGCTGGAACCCTCCGCATCTCCTCTGGGAAGGCAGGAGCCCCGGTCTCTGACCAGGGACAGTGCCTGGGAATCCACCATCCACCCAGCCAGCGCGTATTTATTAAACAGCAACTCTATTCTCCAGGCCATCCCAGGGCCCTGATGACACTGACAGAAAGACAGACCTCTGTCTTTACACCGTCGTGAAGTTCAGAAACTGAGGACGGGGCACTAAAATAAGCGCTGACAGTCAGTGGTGCCCTGACTCAGGGATTGGGCAGGCTGCGCGCAGGAGCCCTCAACTGAGACCTTGGCCTGGGGGATCCAAGAGCTGAGGCCTCAGTGAGAAGGGAGAAACCAAGGAGGAGTCAGGGGATGGTGTTCCAGGCAAAGGGATGGTGAGTGCAAGCGTCCTGGGAAGGGACAGGAGATGCCTCTGGAGGAGGGGGTTATGGAGGTGTCGGGGAACGGGGAAGGAGGCTTGTTGTGCCTGAGAGGCCCTGGAAACTTCACCGCACCTGCTGACAGCACACACGCACGCACGTGCACTCACGCATGGGCACACACGCATGGGCAGACACACACGTGCACGGTGCACTGAGAGTTCCCTGTGCAGTCAGGAGAGGAGGCAGAGGCATAAAGGGCAGGGGGTGTGTCCAGGTGCGGAGGCCCAGGACTCTGAGAAGCTATTACTGGCTGGTTTAGTTTTTAAAAGCCCATGTGGATTTGCTGATAGTGGGTGAGGGGATGGATATTGGGAGTGGCTGTAGGACAGTCGGGGAGTCATGAGTGCCTCCAGGGTTTCAGCTTGAGCTGGGTGATCTCGTGAGATAGGGGAATGGGGGGGTGAATGTCCTGCCCCCAGGAAGAGGGTGTGAAGACCAAGGTTCCTGTTTGTGTAGTTTGAGAGGCCCCTGGCATCCAGCCTGTGACTGACTCAAGGAGTTTTCACGTGAGGTCAAAAGTCAGGGAAGAAGACACACAAGTGGGATCCCAGCAGCTGGGCATCAGCCCGTGGCTTCTAGAAGGTGCTCAGCCCCCAGGCTCTGCATACAGACCTGGAAGTCCGCCATCTTCAGCAGGGATATGGACCTCTCCCTTTCTGCCTCACTCTGCTTCTTTTCCTCTTTCTCCATTTCTCTGTCTTTCCATCTGTCTCTTTCTCTCTTTCACTATCTTCCCCCTAGGTCTCTCTCTGAATATCTCCATGTCTGTCTCTCTCAGTCTCTCTCGCACGCCCTCCTTGGATGGGTGGTATGGGAAGCCCAAGAGGAGAAGATACACAGAAGGGTCCAGGATGCCTGGCCTCTAGGGATGGAGCAGACCAAAGGAGTGGGAGGAATCACAGAGAAGTGGGGCCAGGAAGAGCTTGAGGGCTGGAGCCCAGCATCAGCACTACCTGCCAAGCCCTAGCATGGGGAGGATGGATAGGGACCCTCTCCAAGACCTTACAGGGACAGCCTCCAGAAAATGTGTGGTCAGTCCCACCTGGCCCTCACTCTTCCTCACTCAGTGGGTTCCTGAAACCATAGAGAGTAATGAACTCTCTCTATATAATATTTTTATCCCGTGTACAAATCTACTTATCTTAAAGTCAAGAACTTTTACCTTGTCACTTAAAGGAAGCTCTTTATATCTTCTCTTGGGCATATCTGAATTGCCAGCATCACTAATCTTCACTTAAGGGCTATTATTAAGTAAAATAAGGATTGCCTAAGTACAAACACTGAGATACCACCACAGTTGATATGATAACTATGATAGCTACCTAGTGACAAATGGGTGGGTAGCATATATAGGGTGGATACACTGGAAAAAGGGATGATTCATGTCCTGGCGGTGATGGAGCAAGGAAGTGAGATTTCATGATACTAATCAGAATGGTGTATAATTTAAAATATAAATTGTTTATTTCTGGAATTTTCCAATTTAATATTTTCTGATGTTGCTTAAAGGTCTGCAACCACAGAAAACAAAACTGAGGACAATGTAATTAAACCTGGAAGAAATGTCCTCCTTGAGAGGGAGGAGTACATATAGAGGGGCAGCCGAGAGGCAAATTGACACCCCAGAGGTTGAGTGTCCCTCAGTCTTGCAATCTGATGCTGTTTTTTCTTTTGCCTTGTGGCCCTGAGACAGTTCATGGCCATCACCTACAGACAGTCCCACAACTTATAACAAAGCAGAATGCCCCAATACAGAGCACATACTTTCCCTCACACTGAGGCCGAAATTTGTAACATCATGTACATGGGGCCTGTTAGAAATGTGTGTGCCCAGGACTGCCAAATCAGAAACCCTGGGCACAAACAACAAGCCAAATCCTAAGAAGCCCTTGGGCGAATTCTGATGCTTCCTCAAGTTTGTGAACTCATTTAGAGCAATGAGCTCCCCACTGATGGTGCATTGGAAAGTATTATTGTCCACCTCGGATTCCTGCTATGGTTTGGCTCTTAATGTCCACAAGGGCCACAGTGTTAAAGGCTTTATCCATAGGGTGGCACTGTTAGGAGGTGGTGGAAATTTTGGGAGGTGAGGCTTAATGGGAAACACTTGGTTCATTGGAATTGTGCTCTTGAAGTGGATTTGAAGACCCTGGTCTCCTTACTTTTATTCTCTTTTTGTTTCCTGGCCATGAAGTGAGCCATTGCAGATCAGGTGATCCACCCATGACAGCTGCCTCCCTGCAGGCTCAGAGCAACCAACTGATTATGGAGTGAAGCCTTCAAAACTGTGAGTCAAAAGAAACATTTCCTCTTTATAAGTTGATTTCCTCAGGTATTTTGTTACAGTGACATAAAGTTGAATAACTAGTGTACAAGGCCTGGGATTCATGATCCTAACTGGCAGCCCAGGCTGAAAGCTACAGTCTTCACCAGGAAGGCCCTGTTGTTTTAGCTACGCTTTCACTTCTCTTTGATGTTTGGTATTTCTTTTACTAAACTTTTTTGGATTTGCCTTCTTCTCTTTTTCTTCATTCCTTTCAATGCAAATAGGTTAAGGGATATGTCCCTTTTTAAATATTTCTAGTGATTAAGTGCTAATCAAGAAACCTATGATCAAATCTTTTGGGGATTCTGAGCATGTGTGGTGAAAATAGTATATTCCATTTTCCCAGTACTGTCGTCTGCCATCTGGGGAGTTACGGTGTTCTGTATTAAAATGGCTAAGCTATATGATTTATTTTAAATAAAATGAATACTACAGTTTATGTTAATGTACTTTTTCCCTTGCAAATGTAACCACATGAAAGTCTTCAGAGGAATGTTAGATTGCCACATTATTCACGTTATGATAATTTGGCCAATGTAAAACCCTCGGGGCATATGGGCAACACTAACAAAAGCAGGACATGGTCTTGTAATTATGTAAGCCTTTTACTGCCTTTCTTCTTAGGACAGTAAGTCAGCCTTTGACCAATGGAAGGCAGTCACTCTTGGATTTGGCTAAGAGATAGAGGAAGACTTCAGAGAGGTGAGATTATAGAAGGGCCAGATTCCATGAGGTAGCCTCCTGGTAGGGACAGGTGAAGGTGTGGTGCAGAGGAAGGTGTCTGACTGGTGGAGCCCACAGCCAGGGAGAGAACAGACTGCAGACACATGAGCAAATGGAGATGAAGCAGGGAGCTGTGGGCAGTGAAGGAAGTGGGATGGACCAGAGCAGATAATCCAGGAGACATTTAGAGTAGGCTCAGCAGTAGGAAAGTCAGGGAGCAGCTGGCCTGGGAAGACTCTTGGGCAGAGAAAGGATGCACAAGAGGATGCTGGGGGAGGCAGGAGCGGAGGTGGCACAGTATCAGGATGGACAAGGCTGGAGACAGGGGCTGTGGAAAGTTCTTGGAGGGTTTCCAGTAAAGGACTGGCAAGTTCTGGGGCTCTGTGGTGCAGCAGGGTGGGTAAAGTCAATAGTAATGGATTGTGTACCTCAGAATGGTCAGGAAAGAGGACTTTGAATGTACTCATCATAAAGAGGGGCTGGGGTTTAGCTCAGTTGGTAGAATGCTGCTCCACACTCTCTAAGGACATGGGTTGGAGCCCCAACGCTGCAAAAAAATGGGAGAAGGATGTAGCAACCCACTCCCAGAGAAATTCTGAAACAATCAGCCATTGAACATCCTATGAGGGTCGCTATGAGTTGGAGATGACTCGATGACACCTAACAACAACACATCATGAGGAAGTGATGTAAATTTGAGGCAATGTATATGCTGACTCTCCTGAGTTGATCATTACTCAATGTATACATGGATCAAAACTTCGCATTGTACCTCATGAGCATATTCAATCAAATATGTCAATAGTTGTCAATCAAAAAATAAAGCTTAATCAATCAATACTTCATATAGCACATTTTTATTTAGCACCTACAGTGAGTATCTACTTTATTAGGCACCAGAAGGGAACTTCAAAGTAGGACAAGGCAGATATTTTTGCTCCAGAATCTAACATGTGGCTGTCTTTGAGGGATTTTTTTTCAGTGTTTTGGCAGAAAAGAACCTGATCAGATCCAACATTCTAAATGTGTAAGATGGTTATTCAGGCCCTCTTCATGTTGTTTAAAAGTAAATGTTTAGTATTAGTTTATGCTGTTATTTTATTTTATAAAGTCTGTTTTCTATCCATTTTAACTGTGTTTGGCTTCCCCACCCCATCTCCTCCGTGCTGTATAGCTGTTCACACTAAAAGTGACCTTGGAAGCCCTTATCTGGTGAATCGTGCACCCTCTGTGTTTCTAGCACTGGTGAATGCAAAATACAATCTGCCTTTATTACATTGAGAATTCAGGGTGTGCCCAAGGCATCATTATTCCAGGCCAGAGCTGTCCCCAAAGCTGGCAGCTCTCCCTGCTCTTTTGAGGGTTTGGGTCTGGCTGTGTCTTTAAGATGGGTTTTCTCACAGCACCTTAAATGTTGCCTCAGTGTCTGGCCTAACTCTACCAAAGATACCTTTTTCTGTTACCATAATTTAAATATGGTTTGTCCTCTCCAAAACTCATGTTGACATTGGACTGCCATGTGGTGGTGTCCAGAAGTGGGGCCTTGAAGAGGTGATTAGGTCATTAAGAGAGATCAGTGCCTTTCTCACAGGGCTGGATGAGTTACCTTGAGTTACCTTGAGGGTTGTTATAATGCCAGTCCAGCCCCTCTTGCCCTCTCTCTTCTGTACACAGTCCTTGCCCTTCCACTTTTCCACCATGTTATGTAAAGGTACAAAGCCCTCAACTGATGTGGTCTTGGACTTCCAGCTGTGTGAGCTAAATAAATGTTATCCTTTACTTATTACCTACTCTGGGGTATTTTGTTATAGCAAAGGAAAGCAGATGAAGGCATTTGTCTTATTTTGTTTTATTTGGATGCTGAATAGTGAGAATGTGTAAACAAAAATGATAAGAGAGGAACATTTCAGTGCTGGGTACTTCTCAAATTTGCCCTGCTTTGATTTAATTCCTATAAAGCAGCTTGAGGTGATTGTTGTGGGAAGAGGAAATAGAATTCTTATTTCTACTTGTCATTCTCAGCAAACTCTGGGTGGCGGTAGGTTGAGAGGTGTGTGTGGAGGGCTCCTGGTGGTAGAGTGTGCTGTCTTATTTCACTTGGAAAGGGTTTCTTTGAGGGGCTGGTGGGGAGGGGGTGG
The DNA here is from genome assembly GCA_007922755.1 of Pedetes capensis. Lineage (NCBI taxonomy): Eukaryota > Metazoa > Chordata > Mammalia > Rodentia > Pedetidae > Pedetes > Pedetes capensis. The sequence goes on from VMDO01001026.1 coordinate 112,554, forward strand.
TGACCATCTGGCTGAGAAAAGAGCTGTCTTTGTTATGCTGGCATGAGCAGTGCTGAGCCCCCTGGCAGGACAGCTGGCAGATGAATTTGCTGAGGCTACAACAATCAGGAGTGAAGGATGGAAGTTGGGAATCTGAAATCCCAAGAACATATACCCTCAAAACTGGTCTATCAGCAAAATTAAGAATGGGTGAAATGCAGAGGAAAGAATTTTTGTTCACAGGTAAAGGAGCAAAAATGGTTTCCTACCATATCCTTGACTGCAGAGTTAAAACTAGAACGTTGCAGGGACAAACGGCTCCAAGGAGTCCTCAGGCCTGGGTCTGGAGGCACAGGTCCTCTGAAGTTGTGGATCAGACAGCTGCAGCAGTGGCAATTTACATAACCTCAGGCTGTCTGTTTGGATATTCTGTTCAACAAGTAATTAAAATGTCTTGCCATGAGTTTCTGGTGCTTTAGGATGGCCTCTTAGGAGTTGGAAATTTCCTTGAATTGGGTGAGCTCGTGGCTCCTGGTGATGAATCCAGGGCTCAGGGGAACAGGGCCCAAAGTGCAGGTCCAATAGAGTGTCCTGCAGGAGGCCAAGCTGGGAGCTGAGTGGGGCCCTATGTACCCTAAGACCAAGGCCAGACCCCCAAACACAAGAGTTTGAGATGATTCCTGAACTCCTACTTCCTAAAAATGTCCCACCATAGGTTACTGCAAAGAGCTCAGGCTGTTCCAGTCAGAGCACAGCAGGAGATGCTTGGGGAAAAGTCAAAGGGAGGGTGACAGTCCTGTGCCTGGCCTGCCTCCAGTGAAGGGACATCCTCAACACAAACAGTGGGAGGCACGTCCCCAAGAGCACCAGCCATGTCACTAAGACATGGGACCGACTGTAGATAAGGCAAGAAGAAGTCCTGAGAAAGAGGGAAAGATATGCACACTCACAGCTTGACCGACAGAGCTGGGGAGGGCGGTCCCAGCTCAGCAGTCACGTGACTGACTGCACATGGCGCCTCTAGCCCCAGGCCAGCCCCAAGCCAGTGCCATGTGGAGACAAGTGGCAGGAGGAACCACTGGTCCAGGTTTTCCCTGGATCCTGGGTGGCTGCACCAGTCCAGGGGTGGCAGGTTTAATGATGCCACACATCTAGAGCTGCCAGTCCTGCGTCTGGCACAGGATGAGCCTCTGGGGGGTGTCAGCTGGCGGCCTTCGGCATCAGCGCTCCCCTTAATTTTTTGGTCAGTAAACACAGTTTACTTCATTTGTGCCAAAAGGATCTATCTTTTCCAGCTCCAGGACGCATTTCTGTCACCTACCAGTGTGAGCCCAGGCTGCTCAGGACTGATGTGGGCAGTGGGCCAGTCAACACCAACACACTGTGTGTGTGCCTGTGTGTGCTGGGCCCTCAAGGGTCCAGGTCATGTCACCCCTGAATCCTGGGACAGCATATAGCCCAGCAGAAGGCAAAGATATGTCTGATGCCCTTTGGGCTCAGGGTGGCCCCTCCTCTTACCACAGTCCTTCTCCACCCCTGACACGTTCATTTGAACCTCCCTGTCTGTGTCTCAGCTGCACAGGAGGGAGGACCAGGCTGATGATACAGACAGCCAAATAAACAGGCGCAGATGCCAGGGTCTGCTGCTTTATGCACGTGGCTTAGGGAAATGTTTAACTTGCCAGTTTTCACATCTGCGAGATGGAAATATACCTCCTATGCACAGACCCGGAACGTTAGCGAGCATGCACTAAGTACCCGGCAGGTAGAAGGTACAGTGAATGCTGGGCCTGTCCCCTTGCCTGCCCCACCAACGGGCAGTGAAGGACTGTCCCTTCTCCCTGCACAGCATGCTACAGATGAAGGGCCTCGGGTGTGCAGAATGGGGCTCAGAGCCTTGGAGACTTTCCAGGTGTCCAGCATGCTTTGTGATGGGCAGGCACTGACCCCGTGTCCAGTCCTCCCTGGACTGTGGATCCCCAGCTGTCCTCCCCCAGCCTCCCTGTCTTCTGGCTGTCACCCAGGGAGCCCGGGGAGCCACCCCCAGAAGAGGCTCCTGGTTTGTGCAAGGAGAGGAGATGGCAGTTGGGAGGGGCTGTGGCAGGTCCTGGTTTGTGTGGTTTCTGGGGGTCTTGGGGAGATAGGGAATTGGAGGATGTTGCCCCCTTTCCAGGCATGAGCTTAGCAACCCCACAGACTCAGGCGGTCTTCAACAGGGCAGCCCTGGAACCTATCCTTCTGAGGAGGGTAGTCTGAGCCTGTGGCCCCTGCAGGGAGATGCAGTTTCCTTGTTATAGAAAAGCACAGAGTGAGGACTGCGCCCTTCCTGTGATGGTACCAACTCTGTGCCTACGAAAGGCACAGAATGAGCCTGAGTCAGAGGTCTCGAAAGTGCATTTGGGAGCCAGAGTCGAAGCACTTGGGGGTGGCACGTGGACTCCACTGAGCCTGTGTTTGTGAACATGATCAATGGCATTGTGAGGACTTGTGTCGGTCACATTCTTCACTCCAACTGACTGAATGAGATGCTGAGGGAAGAGCGCAGGCGGGAGGCAGTAATTGCAAACCCACTTCTTGATTCTGGGGTGTTGTCATTGCATTGGGAAGCCTCGCTGTTGGACGCATACCTCAGTTGTACCTTGTGTTCTGATCTTAGACAGATATGAATCCTGCACCACGGCTCTGTTGCTGAGTCCATCACACAGGGCCGTGCTGGGCATCTCCGGGGATTGCTGGGTGATTGAAGATGGGCACAAACCTTCCCTGGAATGTCCCTGGGGGAGAAAGCACTGTACCCAGCATTCCTTGGTCCCCCCCGGAACTCTGTGCTGCCGACTTAGGTGAATACATTAGCCCCTAGTTCCGCTTGGCCTCCTGAGCAGCGGGCATGTGCTCTTGCAGGAGAAGAACTGGAAAGAGCTGGTCCCTGGCCAGCCCCAGTCCTGGGTGCTGAGGTCCTGGCGTGGCACTGGGAGATTTGCACTGTGGCCGGAAGGAGAGCGGGTGCTCGGAGGCTCAGGAATGCCCACAATGGTTGTCTGGTCACGGCCTACAAGCCCATGTGACCTGGGCCAATGGTCTCATGTTCAGAGAACTGCCTGGGAAGAGGGAAGGACGAGGTCAGCCTGTGGCTGCCTCTGGAGCCTTCCAGACTGGCCGAAACTGGTTGCTCCCCCTGAGCCCCTTCTCTGGCTGTGGCTGTGAACGGAGCTGCCAACTGGCATCGCTGCATGCAGCCTCCATAGCCCGGGGTCCTTCCCCAACTCTCGGGCCTTCTCTTTCCCAGGGGCTGGACATCCCACCTAGGTTGTCCATAGGCCTTTAGGCCAGGCCAGCAGCCAGGTAGACTAAGGCTTGCCCCTAGGCAGGCCTGTGAGAAGGACCAAAAACTCTAGAAGAGAGGTGAGAAAAGCCTTGTGGTGATGTGCACATTTTAGAGCCCAACAGACCTCTGTTAAATCTGCACTCTGCCACTTCCCAGCTGTGTCCCTTTGTGGAAGGACAATGGCTTTTGGTAGCTGATTCTGCCCAGAGCTCCCTCTGGGTCACTGTTTTCTGCTTGGCAGTATCTCTGGAGTGACACTCCTCTAAGGGACCTGGCTAGGTCCCTTCCAGCCATGCACTGCCATAGTCAGACCTGTGCCCAGGTACCAGGATCCCTAGGGACATGCACTGGCTGTGACTATCACCTGCCTGGCCACCATCTGTAAAGTGCAGCACTGATCACCTGTATAGTCTGCACAGGCAGTGTGCCCAGGGCTCCAGGGTAGGGAGGGGCTCTGGGCACAGATGCCTCCGGGGAAAGGTATGATTCTTTAGTCCAGACTTATAGGAAGTGAACCACCACCATTTGTCACATGCTGGGACCTCAGGGGAGGGTCAGGTGCAGGGACTCTAGAGAAGGGGCAGCATGTGAGGGCTGATAAACACTGTAGTGACCTGGATTTAGGTCCCTGGAACAAGTTGGCAGTATGACCTCAAGTGTGCAAAGGAATGCACAACCCTGGAGGGCAGGTGTTGCTGCCTTTATTGTCAGGATGAATAGAGAAAGTGTCCAACATGTTCACATCCTGTGGCTCTATCACGTGATCATTCAAAAAGTATTTCTTTAGTACCTTCGATGTACCAATCTGAAAGAACAATTAGTGAAAAGAATGGACACAGTCCATGGGGCAGGGAAGCATACAAGTGGACCTGGGCAAGTGCTGTGGAGGAGAGCAGAAGGGGTGAGGCAGGCACCAGGGAGAAGCCCAGGATGGTGACGCCTCTGCAAAAGGCTCTTTCCACAAGACCATGGAAGGGAGGGAGGGTGAGCTGCAGTGCAGAGGCTTTGTAGAACCACTTCATGCAAAAGCTGTCTGCCCAGTTGGGTGCCTGGCTATCCAGGGAGAGGAGGAGGTCAGTGTGGCTGCTGCAGACAGGGGTCAGGTCACAGGGTGACAGGGGCCAGCCGTGCAAACCTTTACAGCTCTATTACTTTGCACAAGCTAGGAACTCACCAGAGTCTTTGAATTGGGGTGCCATGGACTGCCAATTGTCACAGCCACTCTGACTGCTATTGAGAAGGGACAAGCTGAGAGGACACAAGAGTGGACCAGTCAGGAGGCTGGGGACACCTGTGGCTTGGACTAAGATGGCAGCAGGGAGAAGTGACTGACTTCTGGAAATATTTTTTGAGAAACACATTGAGTTTGCTGGTGGTTTAGCTCAGGGCTGAACTATAATACAACAGATCAAAGGGCTTTGGCCTGAGCATCTGTAAGGATGGAGCTGCCATTTGTGGGTTGGGGGAAGAGGCAGATTTTCATTGTCATCTTTTTGTCTATGATATGTGTTAGAAGAAGAGTGCAGTGTGCAAGGTCTGGGGTCTGGGAGAGAGGTCTGGGTGAATCCAGCATTCTGGCACCAATGTCTTCACAGCTGCCCAGTGCTCAAGGCCAAGAGAGCAAGAGAGTTCAGCTGGTGCTGAAGAAGTGCAACCTGAACCTGAGTGCTGGGTGTTCTTGGGCCTGGGTGTCAGGAGGAGGAAGAGTAAGAGGAAGCAGCAAAGGGCTGTGAGAAGTGCGAAGCAGAAGAAACAGTGCAGAGAGGATGACTGAAGGCCAAGCAGGAAATGTGCCTTCAGGAGGGTGGTCCATAATGACTCAAGGTGATGTTGGACCGAGTAAGCTGAGAGTTGGTTCCCAGCTGGGCTTCCTAACGACCTTGAAAAAGAACAGTTCTAGTGATGTGAGTGGGAAGGGCAGCATTCTAATTGGACAGTGTCCAGTAAGATACCAGAGGGGAGGACAGAGAGCAGACACAAGGCCTATGGGCCACTCTTTTGAGGACATTTTTTATGACAAGCAGTAGAGAAACATTGCAGAAGCTGTAGGTGTAGGGATATGGCCTAGAGAGTAAGGGAAAGGGCACAGCTCTGAGACTGAATGGTTTGAGGTTTATCTAGCCCACCTGGAGGCCTGAGGTGCACTCAGGACTCTTGTGTGACTCTCTGTGGTATACCCAGCTTGAGTCCATGAGGTCTGAGACTGCACAGCTTAAATGGTCCCTAACAGTTTGCCATAGGCACACCTGGCTTGAGCTTAGGGACCCAGCCCAGGAGGCCTAGCCCATGTGGTGAGGCAAGATGGCCCACCAACCAGTGCAGCCAGGGTGTGTCCCTCCTCGAATTTCAGGCCACATCACATCACCTGATGTCACCCAATTGGCTAGCCCAAAACATCATCATGACATCACAAGCTCTGATTGGCCGCCCCAAGAGGCTTGTAAGGCGCAGAGCTCAAGTCTGACTGTCTGAGAGCAGGAACAGAGCTTGCTATTTGGGTTACAATAAAGTTAAGCCCTGAGTTAACATCTATCTGGCTCCCGGAGTGGGATACTTCATAATACTCAAGCAAGGTGGGCAACCCAAGCATGGGGTTTCAGTTCCTGGTCAGAAGTGAGCCCCACAGGAGGGTCACAGGGGCAGGTGGGTGTTGGGATTTCCAGGGAGATAGTTGTTGTTGTTGTTGTTGTTAGGTGCCATCGAGTCGGTATCCAACTTATAGTGACCCTCATAGGGTTTTCAATGGCTGACTGTTTAGGGATTGCCTTGGGAGTGGATTGCCAGGCCCTTCTCCCATTTTTGCGGTGCTAGGAATTGAACTTGGGACCTCAGAGACTGCAGCGCAGAGCTCTACCAACTGAGCTAAACCCTAGCCCAAGGGAGATAGAGAGTACCCCAAACATGGCCAGCCCCAGGAGTTCATATAGCCCACTTGGAATCCTATGGAGCAAGATAGCAACAGGTTACCTTTGCTATACATCCAGGTATCTCGCTCTTCCCCCTTCTCATCGAGTGGGCCAAGATGGCACTCAAGGTATGGTAGCATCTAAAGCCTCCCTGGTGCCTGATTGGTCATTTCTGATCCAACCCTGTTGCCCTGATTGGCGGACTGTTAGGCCACATAAACTCCAGAGTTCAGAGTTCAGCAGCCATTCTGAACGCCATCCAAGATAAGCTCACTGGATCCTTGCAGTTCCTTAGGAGCCCAAGGCCCATTAACTCACCTGCCTAGCCTAGCATTCAGCCTTCCTCTGACCTGCCTTCATCATACATCAACCCGCCTGCCACCTCTATCTGAACCCGACCTCTACAAGGCTGGATATCCTACACGGACCTACAGCTTCCCGAGTCAAGACTCCAGGAGTCAAGCTCGGGGCCCCTGAAGTGGTGAAGCTGCAGCTGGAAGAGCAAGGACACCCAGAAGGCTCTGCCCCAGCGGCAGAGACAGCAGCTGAGCACTTCCCTTCTCCAACTTCCCTTTTCCCTCTCCCCAATCCTCCATTCTTTTCCCCTCCTTTGTGAATAAACCCTTCCTTCTCTCCTGTGTGTGACGTTCTGTTCTCCCACCACAGCCTCACCACCAGATGCAGTGTTGGGGCACCCACCTCTTGCTTCCACCCACAATGTAGAGAGAGGGAAACACCAGGAAGAACCTGACAGGTGGACACAATATAGAGATTGTTTGAATTTTTGCTGTCTTGTTTTTCATGGAGCTGGGATTTAGCTCAGTTGGTAGAGCACCGCTCTGCAGTCTCTGAGGTCCCGAGTTCGATTCCCAGCACCACAAAAAACGAGAGAAGGATGTGGTAATCCAAGCCTGAGGCAATCTCAAAAAACAATCAGCCACTGAAAACCCTATGAGGGTAGCTATGAGTCGAACACAACTTGACGGCACCTAACAACAACAACAACAACTTCATGAGATGTTATAGCATGTATGCAGGCTGACATAGTGAAAATTTTATTGTACAGAAGAGTCAGGAGAGATGTCCTTTCACTAATGGGCAGCTCTGGCTCCATTTCCCAGGTACCTTTTATACCAGGAGGGGCATGGGGGATGCGTCTGGGTCTTTGATCAATCCTACCAGAGTAGCAAGCATGAGCTGGGGCACCTCTGTGATCTAAATGTCCTCTCCTTGAAGTTACAGCTGATGTGAGGGAGAGGGCTCAGAGAAGATGGGTGAGGAGGCGGGGGGGGGGGGGCTGGTGGTGGTGGTGGTGGTGGTGGTGGTGGTCATGAGGTCAACCACACCCAAGCAAGAGGCAGCTCAGGGTCCCATGCCTCCTCACTCACTGCCTGCCTGGCCTTCTTTGCCTAATCAACATAGTGATGATTATTTGGGTGTCATGGGCAGAAATCCTCACTCCGGCTCAAGGGAGGATTTACCTGGAGCCTATGGAAGCCCAGGTGGGGGACACTGGGGACCTCCCAGGGACCATTGCGTCCCTAGCCTATCTGTAGGCAGCCACCACTCACCACCCTCTTGGGCTCGTGGTCTCACATATCCACCTGTCTGAGTCTGGTCCATCAAGTTGTGGCTCCCTTTGCGTCTCTGTCTCCTGGACACCCGCAGTCCTTAGTGCCAAGTCCTCCATTGTGGGCAGAGAAACAGGAGCAGAACTCTGTGCAGTCGGAACCATGCTCTGCACTTCATATGGGCCCACCAAGTGCCCCACGTGTCCACCCCATCCCATCACGTGTGTGGAGGGGACACTCTCACACCCTTCCTGGCCCCTGGGTCCCCACATCTACAGAATCCCAGCTCAGCTGTCTGGGCAGCCTGAGCCCTATGTCAGGGTGCATTGAGAGGAGTGAGGAGGCTGACACCCCCTCCACTCATAGGGCTGGCTCCCTGGGGGGGCTGAGTCCCCTCAGAGCAAGCCCATTTCCAAGGGCTACTAGGAAGCCTCAAGGGCTCAGTGGCAGTCCATGGGTTCAGCAGATCCCTCCTGGAGGGAATCGACTTCTCTCCCATCTCTGCATTCTCCCCAACTTTCCAGGGAGCTCTTGCTTTCCAGATGGCTACTGCCCCTGCTTTATGAAAATGCCCACTTCCTGTGGTGGGTCCCCCAGACTATAGGCATCAGACAGGAAATGTGCCCTGCTGGCCACCGTACCCCACACCTTGCACAAGGCCTGCAAAGGACTGTTGCTGGTGGTGGGGCCTGGTGGAGCATGGGCATGGGATGTTTTGAAGGGTCAATTTGTTATAAGTCCCTGGTGCTGGAGCAATGGCACAGGGCACAGTGAACAGCCTGAGGACCCCACAAGCACCAACCTGAAGGGCCCCCCAACCTCAGATTGAAGGCCGCTCTCCCTCTGGGGCTGGTGTCCGGGCTTCGCCGAGAGGCTCAGTGTTCAGAGATGGAGCTGACTCCTGTCCTGGTTCTGTGGACCCCAGGGTGCGAGAAGTGGAGAGGGGGTACCTTTGCAGGGTGGAGTTCCTGGTCCTTATATTCTAGCGGCTTCCCTATGCCCTCCCAGCCTAATCCTCTTCACTCTTGGTGGCACTAAGCTTCAGTAGGGTGGTGGGGAGGCTGAGGCCTGGAGAGAGTGGCGAGTGTCTCAGGTCACAAGGTGGGCAGACAGTGTGGGACTCAAGCTCCTATCCAGGCATCCTCACATCTACACGGTCTAGAGCCCAGCCTCCCTTGCCTGGGGCCTCACACCCTTCTTCCTTTCCCCAGGGTATGGGGAACCTGCATGGCTCCCACCCTCTAAGTAATTGTTGTTGTTAGGTGCTGTTAAATCGGTGTCCAACTCATAGTGACTTTACCTACAACAGGCAAAACAGTATTGTTAGTGCTTCTCTGCTGTTCATAGGGTTTTCAATGGCTGTTTTTTGGGGAGTGGGTTGCTGGGTCCTTCTCCCAAGCCTACAGCACCTGGTGTTCCCAGGCAGTCTCCCATCCAAGTACTAACCAGGCCCGACCCTGCGTAGTTTGTGAGATCTGACAGGATTGGACGCCACAGGGCTACAGCTGCAGGCCTTCTAAGTAACAGGAAGGTTCTAAGCACAGGGTGATGGAGTAATATCTGGGCCAATAACACTCTGGACTTAGCCCCTGGGGGCGGTTTTATGCTGGCCTCTTCTTTCCAACATGGCTGGCTGTGGACTAGGGAGAGTGTGGTAGACAGTGTTACAGGCCAAACTCTAAGAAGTGAGGGCTCAAACTCCTGTTCCTGGGGTCCACAGAGCTGGCTGGGGACAGCAAGTGAATCAGCTTCCTGCCTCTGGCAGCACCCTGTACAGGAGTGGGGTCACACAGGGAGTCCTCAGTCCACTGCAGGGCCATGGGAACAGAAACTCTGTCACCTTCTGCCAAGCCCAACAATGCAGAAGGGGCTTCCTTCCCCACAGCCTTTGGGCAAATTCCTGGGACCACGCGAGCGAGCGATTCCAGCAAGCCCAGGCCATCCATCTGAGAGAAGGGTACACTGACCCTCGCTTTCCCCAGTGAAGATCAGCTGTCTGGAAGCAGCAGGTCAGCCCCAGAGCTGTGCCTGTGAGTAGGATAGACTGCTTCCCACCACCATCTGTGGCTGGGATTACACAACCCCTCAGTGCTGGGCTTGAGGGAGAAAAACTAAGTCTGGAAAATTCTATGTGGTAACACTCAACTTCAAACTCTTGAGGGCTGCATTTGAATACAGATCTTTATTAGGAAAAATGTAAGTGTAGGTACATCTTTTCATTGATATGACTTCATAGCAGAAATTGTTTCTCAAAAAGTTGTTACTTATTTGCTTAAAAAAAGCACACACTTTGCATACAGGAAGCTGCCTTCTCTTGGGCCATTTTCACATTATCTGGGAGACACAATTTCAACAATACAAAATACAGTATTTCTCACATGTAACACTGAATCCATTGCTGCTCAGAGACAGGAGAGCCCAGCTGAGTTGGGAAGAAAAGTTTCCTAGGTGGTTTTGTCAATTTGGCAACTCAGTGGCCTGTTTGGGCGATTTTGAAGTCTTTGGGGGGATTTCCAAGGATGAGACTCCCTTAGAATGGATCAGGGAAGCTGTGTGGAGGGACTAGGGTGCCCCAAATTCTCCTCCAGCTGGGAAGGGGTACATTACCTGAGAAAGGTAACCAACTCTCAGAGAAACACCAGAGGGTAGGGTCAGATAGGATCTGATGGAAGCCTTAGGTCTCTGGACATCCCCAGGGGAGACTACACCATTTGGCTACTTAGACCTGGGGCAGCACCCTGTCATTCAGGTGGGCTCTGACCTCTGGTGAACAGGTGGACAGCAGAGGGCTCTCCTGAGTCTCCTTGCTGGCATCTCAGTGCCTGGCAGGGGGAGCAAGGGGGAGAAACAGCAGCGCAAACCTCATGTGGCACAGCATGTTGTGAGCCCCCACACCCCCTTCCCCATCCAACGACTGGCAGGGGGACCACCCTGCAGGTTACACGGAGCCCAAAGGGATGTTGAGGCAGCACCAGGGCCAGGAGGGACACCTGGGGGTCCCTAGCCAACAGCTCCTGAAGAACTTGACTTGTATTTTGAAAGCAAATGGGGGATTAGGGTGGGGAGAGAATTTTCCTTTGCAAATGGACTATTTAAATGCATATTTGCTTCAAGCTGGCTGTCTCCTCTTAGGAGCTGATTGTTAATAAAAGAATTGTTATACAAATAATTCTCAGTTTCTATCCTTGTCTATTTCCCCTCTCCTTTGTTGTTGTTATTATTAGGTGCCACCAAGTCGGGTCTGACTCAGAGAGACCCTCATAGGGTTTTCAATCCCAGATTGTTTCAGGAGTGGGTTGCCACATCCTTCTTCCCTTTTTGCAGTGCTGGGGACCAAACCCAGGTCCTCAGAGAGTGCAGTGTGGCACTCTACCAATTGAGCTAAACCCCAGCCCCATTTTTCCCCCCAGGGAGGAGAAATAGATATGGTTTCTTACTAACTATAGTTAAGATTTAGGGTAATTTCCCCCCCCCCCTTTGGAGCAAGAGATTTAATGGTCCTGGTTTCATGGATTCTGAGGGAAGATGCTTCTAAATTTTCCATGAGACAGATTTTTAAATATCTTGGATTATCTGGAAATGACTCCCACTTGAAATTCAATTATTTTGTGAATAATTCAGAAGCATTGTAGTGATGGGCTAACTTCAAAAAAAGGGTTTTTGAAACCAGTTCTCTATCCTTATAACTAATAAAGATTCCCTAGACTCTAGTTTTTCGATATAACTTTTTAGTTTTTGGGTTTGGTCAATGGATTTGTCGATTTGCAGGAATATTTATGGAAATGGGTGGCACACATTAACCTGCATAACACTGCAGTTAGTAAATCTCAGGAGACCTAAGGTTTAAGATGATTTCACCACAGTTTTACTTTCTCCAAGTTAGGAAGAGGGTCTTGTCAACTCCTGAGGCTCCCTGCTTCACTCTCTTTTTTCCACCTTCTTCATTTAAAGAATCTCACCAGAGTCTTTAGTCAAAATAAAGTATTAGTGAGACTACATGAAAAACCCTAAAACTGCAGTGGACTGAGGACTCCTTGTGTGCCCCCACTCCTGTACAGGGTGCTGCCAGCGGCAGGAAGCTGGTTCGCTGGCTGTCCCCAGACGGCTCTGTGGACCCCAGGAACAGGAGTCTAGGGGTTTTAGGCAAACCCCTAAAATGCCTACATTTTAAGCAGATGCATTATCACAACTCTACAGGCTGCTCCCATGGAAAGGGAAGTGCTTCAAAGGTCAGGAATTTTAACCTCCTTTCTTAGAAGAATGCCCTGCTGGACACAAGGCCACAGGTGAACAGAGATGCCCAGGGGCTGCTGTGTAAGGTAAGAGATGACAGCATTGCCCAATGGTGAGAAAGATAAGGTTGGATTTTAAATGGGAATTTTAATTGGGAATAATCAGGATTGATTATTCTATGGGTTGGGTTTAAAGAAAAATAATTTTTAAAAAATCAATAGTTCTTTTCTTGTTAGTTCTAAAATAATGCTGAGCTTGGTGCCAGGAAGACAAAACTGTGGTCTTAAGATATCAACACCTATGGAACTATGGAGGGTCAGTAGTCCTGAGAGGTCACTGCCCCTGCCAACCACATGCCTTTGGGCTCCATTTGCTGGTCCACCACGGTTCGGTGACCACTGTGGAAAACAAGGCAGTTCACCTTGACGACTCCCCAGATCAAGGCCTGGTCATAGGGCCCAATCAGTATCTGCTCACACTCAGCCTTTGCGCACGAGGCAGGGACAATGCAGGCACTGAGACACACAGTCACAAACAAGGACTTTGGCTTTGAACAAAAACACAGAATTGGACACTGGACAATATTCCAAACAAGACACAGATGTGCAGTGATTTCATGGAACACTGGACATTTTCCTTCCCTTCTCCGTGCCCAGTTTAAATGAAAGCTTTCGTCTTGAGAGAGTCCTTTCTCAGGGCCTTGGAGACACAGGACGATGGATGAGAGAGAGAATGGTGAGGAGAACGTGATGGACATGGAGGGCAGCGAGGGATGAGCGTGGGTGGCACTCCGCCCTGGCCTCACACTCCTGCCTCAGCTCAGCTAGGGGAAGCCCTGTGGCCCTCAGGGGAGCCAGACCCTTGCTCCCACTCAGAAAGGGGTGAGCCTCCCATCTCAACTGACAGCTACAAAACACAGGAGCCCCTCATCAGAGGAGGGGCTCCCGGAGAAGACACTATAACAAAGCAAATAACATAATGGCCTTTGCCTAAGTTCCTATCTATCTGTTGATTGTGACACTGGATAACCAAACTAAATGAAAAATAAACACCACGTATTTTGCTACATAATTAAATGGTAAAAATATGGCAAACTGTGCAAAATGGGGCCCTTAGAAATGGCTTCCACCCTGCCCAGGGGCAGGGGAAGCGGCTGCGGCCCTTCCTAACACTGACTTCAGACCTGGGCTCCTTCTGGGAGGTTTCCGCAGGCGTCTGACCCACCTGTCACATCTTGAGCCTCCTGGTAACAAGAACAGAGGAGACACCATTAAGGCAGGTTCTCAGCACAGGCCTAGTGGTGGTGGAGGCCTGGGGCCCCCACTGCTTACTTCCAACCGCGGCCACGTGTCTTCCTCCTGGGCCAGGGAGAGTGTGAGAGCAGAGGACAGGCAGCAGGCTGAAGGTTAAGGCAGGGAGCAAGACAGGGGTGCAGCAGGCGGGTGTGGCAGACACGCAATGGCCTGGGCACAGGACAGGGAACACAGCCCTAACCTTCAGGACAGTGGGTGAGGGTGGAGGCTGCCCTGCCTGCAGGGGTGAGTCTGATACTGAGGCCACAGTCCATCCAAATCATGCCAAGGGCTCTGTGCCCCTCGCACCCCAGGCCTCAGAACTCCCTGAGAAGAGGCGCTGCTTATGGCCTCCGTCAACCCCCACATACTTGCTTGGCATCTCACAGCAGGCATCACGTCACTTCGCACAGCCTCGGCAAGCCAAAGGCGGCCCCAAGGGTGGACACGGACAGCAGGCCCTCCCAGGAAGCACCGGTGCTGAGCCTCACACAGTGACCACACCTCTCACCTGGCTGCTGACTCGGGTGAGCCCCTCGTGGGTTCACCCCACCATAGGATCCAGGTCAGGCTCTTCGGCTCCTCTGTGGTGACTCTGCAGCAGGCCGGGCCACCCTTGGAAGAGCTTCATACGCCTCTTATGAGATCCAGTCACACAGACCCAGGGATGCTGCTTGCGATCCCTGGGGAACAGCCGGCTCCCCAGGAATGTGTGTGTGTGGGGGGCTGAAGGCAGCCCAGAGTGCCACAGAAAACTCCCCGCCATTTCAAGGCAGCCTCAGCTTGGCCCTCTTGCTGCCTCAGGAGGGCCTAGTCACTCCACGCGGAGCAGCTGCATGGCGCAGGCCTGGCCGCGTGGGTGCGGGCCTGGCCTTTGGATGTGTCCTTAGGAGGCCTGCAGACCGGAGGCACAGCTGGCTCCTCAGGAAGGAGGGCAGTCCTGGGCCGCCCAGCCAGCAGCCAGAGGCCTGGAGAGCAGTGTAGGCAGGGGGAGGGACCCTGCCCTGCCAGAGGCTCCAGCCTACGGTCTCCAGGGCTGAGAAGGAGAGGGATGGGAGAGCTGCTCAGATAAAAGGGGCCACGCTGGGGAACACAGGTCTTCCCTGTAGCCAGCAAGATGCTTCCCCACCAAGAACATGGATGGTTGTCTTTGCTTAATGCTGGACTCACAAGTGACATGGCACTTGGGACCCAGGAGAGTGTGACACACAGGTCCTGGTGGGTTTCCTTCTCCTGAAAAGCCTAGCTCCATTCTCCACCTCCGCTTCTTTCTGCACAGATTTATGGAAGTTATGACCAGAGGTCTGGGGTGCAGAATGTGCATTGTGGGGTGTGGAGAAGGGTCAAGGGATTCAAAGCACCCTTTTCCAAAGCACCAATGACACTGGGGTTGCTGTCCTCTGTTGCCCCCATCCTTCCAGTCCAAAGAAGAGATGTGGTAAAAAAAAAAAAAATCTCAGATATAAATGAGCAGAGGAGGAGGAGCAAGACAGAGGAAAGTTCTAGAACTTAAACTATGTTCTGTGGAGGCAGATATTCCCATGAGTGAGGGCTCATGCTGCTGTCCCTGGCTGAGGTTGCACACAGTCAGGGAGGCCTTCCTGGCAGATGGGGAGGGAACAGGCCAGCAGGCCCTTCACAGGTTTACAGAGCACATCTGTCCTCTGCGGTGGACCCGTTTAAAGCTCTCAAGTGAACTGGCCCAAAGAGGAGGCTCCCTGAGAGGCACATCACATCTGCTCTCTGGGAGTGCGTCACTTCCTCCTGCTCACCCCACATGGCCTGCAAAACCCCCAGGACGGAGGGAAAGCTGTCTGTCGCACAGCCAGGGAGGATGGGCTGGGGAAGTCCTTTCCCAGGTGGCAGAGTGGTGCAGGGCCAGGCAACAGGTATTTGGGAAAAGCTGGGCCAGGGCTGTGAGGCGGTCAGTTGTCACCTGAGAAGGCCACAAGGGGCAGCGGGCTGTGGGCTGACCGGGTGTAAGGCACATGCCCCTCCTGGTGAAGGCACCTCTGCCAGCTAGCAGGCTGCTCTGTGCTGGCCGGCAGCCACACGTTAGTCTCCACAGGAAGGCAGCCTCCCTGGGAGCTGGGAAAGCTCCTGATCCAGGGGTCACCTGGGGATGCTGGAGACACCAGCCATGCCAGGCTGTTCCTGGGCATGGGGGCCCTGCACCCCAGCCCCTAGCCCAGTCTCTGAACACCTACTTTCTTCATAACTTAGCAGACCTTAAAAAGCACATAAATAGAGAAGCCGGTGTGGCCATCAGGGCAGGAAAGCGCAGCCCTGGCTGTGCATGCGCACCTGCGCAGAGGGTGCTGTGGGTCTGCCCGAGGAGGGTGCAGGGGAGGCGAATTTACAAAGCGCGGAGGGCAGCGGGCACTGCGGTCCAGCTTCAGGAAGCAGGCAACTAGTTTTTCCTTTTCTGGGCAGCCTTTCTCCTCTTCTGTCGCTTCTTTTTTCCTATCTTTTCTTTTTTCCCCACTTTTTCTTCTCTGCTCCCCCTTAGATAAAATTAGTAGAACCATTAATCACGTTGAAATACAAAGGAGTTTCTCTCAGACTGTACAATATTTAACACTGGCCTGTGAGTCAGCTTAACTCTGTCTTCAGTCCCCGGCCTGGAGGCTCTGGGCAAAACACTGTACATAGGCAATTCATTAAAATAAATGAGACCTGTCCCACATCCAACCAGAGGTCCAGCCGGCTTCTATAACCACACTGCCTATGAAGGGCATACAGTGACTGCTGATTTGGCAAGCACAGGCTGGTTCCTACCACCCACCCCAACTCCAGGCTCCCACTAAGGATAATGAATCCACATCTCAGAGGGTGTGGAAGGATGCTCAGGGCCAGGTTGGACTTGATCTTCTGTCTCACCCCACCCTGCTCTCATCTGGCTTCCTTCTCAATGCAGAGTTGAACTCTCTGACTTCTCTAAAATCAACCTGCATTTCACATTGAGTAAGGCTTTGGAGGTTGGGGGCCCCAGGGTGGGAATGCCCTTCAGGAGAGGAGTGGGCATCTGATGCCACCTTCTCCTCTCTGGATCCCCGGAGCAGCCCTGGGGATGACTGAGAATGTTCTGGAGTGCTAGGAAGAGCTGGTTAGCAGAAACTTATTAGAGCAACTGGTTCATGACTGTCACATTAAAATGATTCAAGCTGAATGGTATTTAATGATTTATGGGGTGAGGCCACCTGTTCCCGTGAAAGCCTGATATTAACTATGGCCTGGAGTCATGAGATTTTTACATGGGAAAATGGGAAAGCTTGATATTACTGGGATTGAGTCTCTGGGGATTACATGAGGATGTTAGGAGAACTGAGGAGGAGGGAAGGGTGGAAGAATTAGTGAGTCAAATATTATTTATTAGAAAACTAGCATTTTACTTCCATTAGGTTAAAAAAAAAAAAGACGCAAAAATTTGGGCTGCAGATTTTATCTGCTCGTGAGAAAATCCCAAGCAGGGCCGCTCATGCCCAGACTCTGGAGAAGGATCCCTGGTACCTGACCAGTAGGCTGGCTCGCTTTTTACAGTCTTCAGAAATGTGTATGCATTCCATCTAATGACTAATGAATTTTATTTCAGGTAAATAAATTCCCACGTACAGTAGGAGGTTTATACCATGAAAACAACTGGCATTTTATTGCTAGTGCATATAATGTCACATTTGATACAATTTCAGTACATGTGAAAAAATACACTGTGGCTAACATTGAAAAGCTGCAATCACATTTATATATCATATATATTTCTTTACAAATTGCCAGTAGTTTAAGATCATAGATAAAGGTTATCTACTGACATGATTATGGCTCCACTTCAAATATATGAATGTTCAACTACAAATATATTCTGAAATACATTTGTTTTCTAAAGAAACATTTAAAAATGTGCACAAAAAATATATATATATAAAATGCCTTGCAAAAAGTTACAAATACCACCAGGACCATCTGTGGATCACATGTATGCATGGAAATCTCATCTTGCCCACGTTTCTGATTGGAACCTGAAATCCCTGCTGTGGCTTCAGGAGAAAGGGTTCATGGTCAGATGCTGATTTATTAATTAATTAATTTATTCTTGCTTCTAATTTCAGAAACCTCAGGATTTGTAGAGCCGCTGTGGTACATATAAGCTTCAGAGGCAATCAGTGAATTCCTCACAGCAAGCTCGCAGATTGAAAGTTGCATTTATTAAAATTCAGCAATGACTTGGTTTTTATGGGACAGGGGGGTCATAATCTCACCTCCTCCAGGAGGGCCCGCTCCATTCTGGAGGAGGCCAGAGAGGGATCTCACAGAGGGCCCAAGTAGGGGGAAGTCCGAGGAGGGGAGAGAGGCAGGGGGCAGCCCTGCAACCACTCTCCTTCCTCTTGATGCAGCATTGATCAGGCTACAGGAGTGAGAAGCAGATGCAGGATGAAGCATGCGTTGGGAGGGAGGGTGAAGAGGGAATGGCCAGGAGAGGGTATCTGAGCACAGTCTCCAGGGATAGCCTTGTACAGGGAGCCCCCCCAGGTCTAATCACGGAACTTGAAAGAGGATTTAAAGGTAGTGGCAGCTGCCTAGACCTGCTTCTATGATCCCCATACACAGGCATCCTCGGAAGGGCGCCCCTGCAGGACAAGCCTGGTACTCTTCCTCCAGCCTCAGCATCTGGAGGAAGGATACTTTTCTGGGGCTCCCTGGAAGCCACCACCCAACTGTGCCCAGAGGTCCCAGGAGAAGAGAGGAGACGCTCCAAAATAAACCAAATACAGATCTTGAAGTAATCACTGATTTAAAATATGAGCATGAGAATGGTGATGATGATGAGGGTGATGAGGGAATTGGCTGGTTGGGCTAATACAATTTCTTAGGAAAACCCGGGTTATAAAAGGTCCGTGCACAAGAGTGGAGGGCACGCATGGATACAAGCTGCAATGTTGTACCATATGCTATAGGATAGGTGTGGTGTTTATGTGCTGGCAAACCTCGGGCCTGGTCCGGGGTCGGTGCTGCCCCATGGGCTCCCCCAGCCTCGGGGTTCAGGCCCTCCTCCCTCACTCCTCCCTTCCATCTCTCACAGGTGTTAACCCTCCTCAATGGTCTACTGGGAGGTCCTTCCGGCTGTTGTGCTTACTTGTTTAAGGCTTTCTCCAGGTACTCCTGAATCCATTTTAACTTCGGGTCAATGCACACTTGTCGGTTGGTGTTCTTCAGCCTTGCACTGTCAAAACAGAAGAGATGGTGTACAGCGGAGGAGGAAGGCAGCGCATGTGCTCACCTGAGGGGTGTGGGGCTCCACCTGGCAGTGCGGGTTCCAGAGCTGCTCAAGGTGTGCCGGGCAGTGTGGCAGGTCCACTGCAGAAATGGGAGAGTGAGGGCAACTCTTCACAGGGGTGAGACTAGGGGGAGGTCACTAGAGGGAACACTGCCTCTGGTCTTTGAAGGATAAGCAGGAGCTTGACAAGTGAATAAAGTGGAAGGGAGAAACGAGAATGAATACACCAAAGGGGTTCAAGGGCACAGAGGATGCGGAGGAAGAGGAGGGACAGGATGCTCAAAGAGCCTGTGGCTAGATGTAAGGGGCAGAGGAATGAGGACTTTATTGGGAAGGTTATGGAAACTTCTGGAAAGGGTGGAGAACACCAGAAGCAGCCTTTTATTTTGATGGACCATCTTGATAGCATGGAGATGTAAAGTGTTAGCTCTGAGAAAAGCTGCAACAGTCTGTGGGGACAGTCCAGTGAGGGGAGGGGCAGTGCAGGTGAAGGGTGACCCTACAGGTCAGGGAGGAGTGGTGCGGGTGGGGGAGGTGACTAGGCAGAAAATCGTTTCCAGAGAGATTTTCTTGTGCTCACTAAATGTTCCCCGACCTACTAATGTTTTAAAAGCTGAGTGAACTTTGTACTTCCCACTACTCAAAGCCTCCTACTATGTAAATTCCTGGGAAGGAGCTAAATTTATCCTTCTGGATGCCTTGAGTGCCAGATAATCTCAAACGCCCTGAGTCTCCAAAGACAACTAAGTCCCAGCACAGTGGCTCTGAGACAGGGCAATAGCAGCAGACTCTGTAGGCAGTGTGCTCATTACCTGAACAGGTGGCAGAGGAAGGGTGTGGCTGGAGCAAGGAACTGACTATAAATCCAGGCACAACCATTTATTAGTTTGGTGTGTGCCTGGATCCAGGAGTTGTATCCAGCATCTTCAACTTTAAGAGGCATTCCTAGGCCAGTGACCAGCATAACCTATGCTGCAAAGCAGGTCCATGCGAGCTACATTCGTATCTTTAAAATATCCTTCCAGATACAGTATTGCGTTGTAAGCAGTGAAAAACCATATTCATTTTCTAGGGCCCTAAAACATATTGTAAATGATAAACACATTAATGGCTGGGGTTTAGTTTAGGGCTAGGATTAAACTCAATTGGTAGAGTGCTGCCCTGTCCACATTGAGGCCCTGAGTTCAATCCCCAGCACCACCAAAACAGGAGAAGGACTTGGCAATTCACTCCTGAAACAACCAGCCGTTGAAAACCCTATGAATAGCAGAGAAGCACTGACAATAATGCCGGGCATGGCACAGTGTTGAGGAGTGTTTTGTTCTGTTGTACATCGGGTCATTATGAGTTGAACTGGACTCAAGGGTACCTAACAACAACAAACAAACCCATTTGAAACAGCAAAGGGCAGAAAAAGAATGACAAAGAAAACCAAGCCTGGGCCAGGTGACATTGGATGGAAAAGTTTTTGTGCTGATGCAGCTTTCATTCCAGCCACAGTGTCCTTATCCCATGTTCAGCATTAGGACTCAGGAGAAAGTGAATTCTCCCCAGGGGACCCTGGGTATAGACACAGGACCACGTGAGGACAGGAGAACCAAGCAATGGACTCCCAAACATGAAGCTTTCTTCATGCACCTCTGCCAGCCTCCCGCACCGCAGGTGAGCTCTGTGTGCCTTGTGGATTTGTGATTTGGGTTTTTCTTGTTTTCCCCATAAGTGAAATCAAATGTTCACAGCTGCCATCAACATCAAGCAACAAAAAATCTCCTAAGTTGTCTTTTGAGGGGAAAAAATGCAGTTAAGTGAGTTGAAAATGTTGAAGTTTTACCAAATGGTTAAAGATGACTTCAGTTGAATTTGGGTGTTGTGATCTTTTGCTGTGTGAGAAAGGATTAATTTAAGGCTGGAGAGCCCTGGAACTGGCAGGACAGATGTGTTACTAGAAAAGGGCTGGCTCATTTGCTGGGTTTTAGCCAAAACCCTGGTAAAGTTTATGGCTTCTCCAGGTTAGAGGCAGCCAGCTGTGCCGTGCTGAAGGAGGAAGCTTGGAAAGGAGAGGCAGGAAGGTCTATGAATCCAGCAGGGTGCCAGTGGCAATAATGGCTTTTGAAACTCAGTCTGATGGCATACTCAAAGTCTTCACGGCAATAATTGCTACTATTAATTGTCCCAAGTTTCAGTTTCCTGTACTATGCTTTGCCTGCAGCCATACGTCTGTGGCATCTGATCCTGTCAGATCTCAGAAGCTAAGCAGGGTCTGGCCTGATTAGTACTTGGATGGAAGACTGCTTGGGAATACCAGGTGCTGTAGGCTTGGGAGAAAGACCCAGCAACCCACTCCCCCCAAAAATCAGACATTGAAAACCCTACAAATAGTAGAGAAGCAGTGATAATAGTGTTTTCCTGTTGTACGTAGGGTCGCTATGGGTCGGTCACTGACTCAATAGAACCTAACAACAATAACAACATACTGTGCTGATCAGGTACACCATCCTTGGAGTATGAAACTTACACAATCTGAAGGGCGCAGTTTGGAGTGTTGAGAATTTTGAGATGCTTGACGTTGGCTCTGGCAACATGGCTCTCGAAGAATCGGCATGGACATCTATAGCTCAGGCTGACAGGTTTCCCTAGAGGAGGTGACAAGAACAAGGCCACTTGTTACCCTGCCAGGAGTTTGGGATTCCAGGGATAAGATGACGGGTGGTGAAGGATGAATAGCAAGGGGATGAGTTAACACATTACAGATGCATTCAGGCAAAGACCGTCTCCTCTCTGGGGCAGCACAGTGAGTTCTGCTGAGCTCAGGCTCAGTCTCTACAGGGCAAGGGACCAAAGGATCTGGGAGAGCCGGACCCTAGAGAAATGGAGAGATTAAAATAGAAGCCACTTGCTCCGGTGTCTCAAGATAAATGTAGGAACTACAGGAGATGCTGTGTTCAGTAGAAGACAGGAAGATCCCCAGGTTCTCATTAAAGATCTCACCACTCAGGGAAGGGGGAGAAGGAAGAGGCTGTAGGTCCTTCCCCTCCCCCTCTGGAGCAGGCCACATCTAAGAACCACCCCAGGTCTGGGGAATGTTGCCCTCCCCAACAAGGCAGGGCCAGCTCACCTGCTCCCTAGCACTTCCTCCAGGCTGGAGTCCCCTGTGGCCTTTATTGCCAGTGTGGGGATGCTGCAGCCTCCTGGATCCTATTACCATCTTTGTTTGCCAATTCACCAATTTGCAAAATGCCATAATTGACACTCATTAGTATAAATTAGCAAGGGGCTCCTTTGGAACCCCTTTAGGACTGGCCCTTTAAATCTAGAATTGCAAGCCCTGGGGGCTGGGATTTGTGGCTTTTGTTTTTCTTTTCTTTTAAAAAAAATTTCCCTGAAGATTTTATCCTACCCTCACTTAATACCCCAAATTACTTGAATTTTGGGTCCTTTCATCAAGGATTAAATGTGTGCCTAAGAACATTTAGTCCAGGGATTTTTTTTTTTTTAAAGTTTGTTTGTTTCCAGAGTTTGGGGAAGCTTCTGGGTTTCTGAGGTTTTGCGCCTTTGGGAAGTACTTGGGGAAGTGGATCAGGTCTTCTTTGTGAGCAGCTCATTTTTTCCTCAGGCTTTTATTCAGTGAAGGGTGGTGTGGCCTGGGAGCAACAGTGTATTTAGCCACCAAGTCAGGGGAAAAGCAGACAATGTCCCCCAGCCCAAATGCTGCGAGCACTCTTTTACAACCCTTCACATAGTAAGAACTCCTGGAGTCGAGGCGCAGAAAATCATGAGCTGTCTCTGCATGGCCCTCACAGAGGAAGTCAGTGCTGCCCTGTAACCAGATCACCTGGGAAAGTGCCCCAGGGAAAGGGGACTGGGGAATGGGTAACTCAGGGGCTCAAACGTCTGTTCTGAATGCAGTGCCTCCCAGTTTCCCATTTCCCCTCATTTCCCTTGGCTCCTCCTGGGTTGTGGGGTGGGGAGCAGGAGAACTGGAGCCCACTGGTGAGGCAGGACTAGCTCAGATCTCAGAACAAGGGTGCACTTGGAAGGATACAGTGCCAAGTGCTGGGCTATAACTGTGGCACCGGGACTGCTAGTCTGGCTCCTCTAAGGAACAAGTAGGGATGAGGCAGAAATCGGAACCATTCCAAATGCAAAACACAGCCCTCCTCCAAGGTGAGCTATGAACTTCCTCCTAAAGCAATTCTTATTCCTACCCTAAGGACCCCACTGCCTGCCAGTCAAGCAGAGAGTTTCAAGAGGTTTGAAAGTCAGAGCCCCCAGGTGTTCTTAGTACTGGGCCCGCCCACTGCCATCCTTCTGGCAGCTTGTTTGCAGTGTTACCAACTTTCCCAATTGTTTTGATGTGACTCCAATACGGGCAGAGTCCTGAGCAGCTCCGATGTTACCCTGGATTTGGGACTTGGAGAGCTTGGCCCCTAGATGCTTCCCAGAGAGCATTCCACTCTAATTCCAAGGCAGAGCCCTGGCTAGCTCCTCCAGGCAGGCCTGGGAATGGAGCCCACCCCGGGTGTAACCCGGGAAAGCTGAGGGTGCCCAGGGGCGCATCTGCTTGACATAGGCAGCCAATGGGGGAGGGTAGGAGCCCAAGCAGGGCGATCACCTCAGTGCAGCTTGGGGACTGCAGAGGGCCAGGGGACACACAGGCGCCAGGAGTAAAGAAAACAGAAATTAACTCCCAGTATCCATGCAAGGAAAACCAGGCCTGCCTGAGGCATAGGATGCTGCCCTGACCACGTGCCACAGGAGGGCTATGAGGGGCCAGCAGCCCAGAGGTAGGAGATGTCCATGGACAGGGCACCCCACTTTCTCCATGCTTCCCCCAGGACAGCTGCATCAGGACTCAAGGTCTCATTCCTGCCCCCTCAAAGCGCCCCCAACCACTGCTCTTGCCCCCAGGGTAGAGGGTAGCACCATTTCCCAGAGAAGTTCCCTGTGACACTGCCACCCTCACCAGATCACTCAATTATTAAGGCGCACACCACAGTGCCCCATAAGGGGGGCAGGGGGGCAGAGGTCAGCGTGAAGACGCAGCTGCCCGCAGCCTCCAGATCTTCTCCAGCAACAGAAAATCTCTAAAATGCTTTTAATTCGGGTCCTCTGCAGCTCGCACCAGCAATTCGCTATGCTTTTAGAGAACACTTTCCCGGGCTCTCAGCCTCCCCGGGGTACCCAGCCTCTCCTATCAGGCTCAGCCCCACGTTCAGGAGACCTGTACCGGCATCCTCTGGTCCATGGGCGGCAGGAAAAGAGCCTAGCAGTTGGGCGCGCTGGGCCCGCAGAGACCGAGACCGCGGCTGCACCCAGAACACTCGCGGTCCTTGAACTCTTTGCAGGAAACTTCGCAGCCACGGAAGGGCAGAGGCCTGACTGACAGGGTTTTGTTTTGTGTGTTCAGAGGCAATAGTTTATTTTGTTTTGCAGCAGCGGTGTCCTGTAACAGCACAGCGAGTTTTCTCTTCAGCGTCAAAAAAGAAAAGAGAAAGAAAGCCCTCTCCCAGTGAAATGGGACACCACCATTCCCCCGGCCCAAGGCCTGGGCGGTCGGACTCCGTAGCAACTCTCATGCCGAGGCAGAGTGTTTGGCCGGCGGGTGACAAAGGCTTCTGTCTGCAGGTGTGTTTGGGGGTCTGTGAAGGGGCACGTATGGTCCAGACGACCCCTGGGCCTTTCTCTAGTGACCCAAATAGGCATGGAGGCAGTGCACTGACGCGTGCCCAGGTCCGCGTCGCTGCGGACCACCGAGCTGTGCAGAAGCGCGGCCAAGTCGGGTGGCGCAAGCCGGACAGCTGCGCCGCGCCGCCCACCAGCGCCTGGCCTGGAGCCCCGCGAGGGTGCGGGAAGAGAATTGGCTGCATTTGGATTCGCAGCGCAGCTGCACCCGTCTTCACAACCAAGCCAAGCACTTCGCGGTACTGGACGGGCTGTGCAAAGCCCTCTATCTCAAATGTACGGCCAGACAGTATCTCCCGTCCCACGCGCTGCAGGACCACGGAGGCCAAATGCCGCGGGAAATGAGC
The DNA here is from genome assembly GCA_007922755.1 of Pedetes capensis. NCBI lineage: Eukaryota > Metazoa > Chordata > Mammalia > Rodentia > Pedetidae > Pedetes > Pedetes capensis. The sequence continues at coordinate 137,161 of VMDO01001026.1, forward strand.
TCCACGAGCGAAAGCAACAGTGGAGGGAGGGCGGGCAGGCGCCTGGGGCTGCAACCTGGAACAGGGCTCCCTATCCCCGAGCACTCCCGCACCCGTTCCCCGCGCACTCTTGGCCCGCTATTGCCCAGACAGCCTGGAGGTCCTCCCTCTGCCCCCCACTCGAGGTCCAGCGGCCCACTCGAGGTCCAGCGGCCGTTGTTTGCAGAGCGCAAAGCTTCGGTGCCACGCACGGGGCTTTGGAAGCGGTGCCCGGAGGGTGCGCCCTGCCAAGTGGGCTGCCTCAAGTTACCCTGTGCCAAGGGGCGAGAGCTGGGTTTGCTCAGGGCCGCGCGGGCTCCTGCAGAGGAGCCGCGGACGCCGAAGCCCAGAGCCAAGCACACTCACCGTCGCTGAGGCACAGCGCAGTCAGCACGAGGGCCATCACGGTGACGACCTTGGCGTCCATGGCGCGGGCGGGAGGGCACACGGGTGGCAGCGGACAGACAGGGGCCAGACGATGAGCGGGCGCGCAAGGGGGCCGAGAGTGAAAGTGCGGCGACTGGAGGCGCTCGCTGGGCGCTTTAGAGGCGCTAGCCAGGCGGGGCGGGGCGAGGAGCTCGGCAAGGGGCGGGCCTGGACGGTGGCCGGGGTCTCTGACGCGCGTCCCCTCCCGCCTGCCCCTCCTCCACTGCCCCGCTGCTCCCGGGCAGCCCAGCTCTCTGGCCTTTGATCTTCTTCTCTGGCCCCGCCGGCTCCGCTCTGCGGGCGGATCCTGCAGAGAGGCTCCCGGCCGCTCAGGGAGTCTGTGCCGCAGGGCCGGTTATTGTTCCCATTAAGTAGATGGAGAGACTGAGGGAAAGAGGGGACGTGGGGAAAGCGGGGACGCGGGGAAAGCTGCGACACTTGGCCTTTCGTTGGTGCAGTGGGGACTTAAAGAGCACCACTGAAAAACAAGTTGTTCTTCCGGGGGTTTGGGACAGGGCTGGAGGGCCCACTTCGCCGCCCCATCTCAGGGTGGCCAAGAGCATCCCGCCTTCGGTTCGCGCAGGAGCTCAAGCTGCCCGATCACTCGCCCAGGCTCCCAGTACAGCGTCCAGGAAAGCCCAGCCTAAGTACTGTGAGTGATCTCTGCAGTCAGAGCGACGCCCATGCCAAGGCAGCGCACAGCTGGCCGACCCTCCGCGTCCTCCCCTGTGAAGGGGGCGCTGCACCCAGGGCTGTGCCGCCTTGAAAGGACGAGGAGCAGATGAGCCCGGCAGCTCAATACACGTGAATTTCCTGAGCCCTATGCCACTTTGCGCCCCCCCCCCCGTTCTCTCTGCTTACAGTTTCCACCCCACAGAGGGACAGAGGGGGATTTAGGGAGACCCCACCCCACAATAGGCATGGACATGGCGCCTGACACATGGTCAGTACTCAGTGGAAGCTGGGAGCCATATTTTTTAAAAAAAACTTCCGGTATTTCCTGCCTCTCCCCAGTGAAAGCCGAGTATGACCCAAACCCTTGACAGAACTCTCCACCCTCCCTGCCTCCTAGGACCGGTGCCCCTGATGGTGGTGCTTCTGGTCTAGAGAACTACACTGTCCAGGCAGAGCCCATGATGCCTCAGGGCCCCACCGTGGACACCGAGACAACCCCAGCTGAGCGGAAAAGTGTGCAGGCAGGTGGCCAAGGAGGCATGAGGATGAGGAGGGCGCCCCTTGGGCATCCCTTTGTGACCATGGGTGGCTCTAGCCACCTCCTCAGTCCCTTTCGGGCATAGCCAGTCAGTGGAGTGGGTTCTGTGCCTGAGTGCATCCGAGGGACATGCATTGGGGACAGGCCTCTGTCCCAGCGGAGTCCCAGGGTCCTGGCTGTTGGAGGAGTGGGCGGGGCCGCAGGGCCTGGGCTCAGTTGCCCCATCTGGGGTCTTAGTGGATGGGGCAGCTAGCAGGCGGCTGCTGGGCTCTGGGACTCCAGCAGTAGGAATGAGCGGCTTCTGCCCATTTTCCTCCCCCAAACCACTTTCCCTCCCAGTGAGATCCTCCGTGGGCCGCACTCCATCCTTTCATCCACTCATTCCAGGCCACGCCTACTTTGGGCCGCTGGACTTCGAGCCCAGAACCCCACTGACTAGGTCCCTGACTTTAAAAAACTAACAACCTAGTAAAGAAGGCAGCCCTCGGGCATCCCCGGGCCTTCGTCCTGTCCGGAGCTCCCAGACCAGTGATCAAGTTCAAGAGTCCAGCTGGAGGCCGACGGACGGATCGCAGCGACTGGGCTCCGGCGCCCTCTGGTGGCTGCGCCGTCCCTTTCCCTACTCTGGGAGCCCGGCGGCCTTCGGTTCAGGCTGGCTCCTGACGCCTGCGCAGGCTGGTAAAACGCGGAGATCTGCGCTAAGTCCCACGCCTGGTCCTGGAGTAGCGGCGAACCCTGGAGCCCTGAACCCAGAGCACAGCCAGAGGCAAGCGGAGCCTCTTCTGTGGGTCTGGCCAAAGCAAATGCCAAACCCTCTTGTTATTTGGGTTTATGCCACAAAGTCAGTTATGTAGGACCTATCTGCAGTCTTAGGGAGCTCAGAGAAGGCCCTGGGGGGGCTGAGGCGTAGGAGAACCCCAACCCAGGCCTGGGCTCTCACCCCTCCCGGATGATGCACCTGAGGCCCCTGGACAGACGTGTGTTGGGTCCATCCACGTTCATCATCCTCTATTCAGTCATGAAAATCCTTTTAAGTACCTACCATGTGCTAGGCAAAAACGGGCTGAGGTTTAGCTCAGTTGGTAGAGTGCTGCTCTGCACTCTCTGAGGGCCCAAGTTCGATTGCCAGCGCACTATTTAAAATTCTAACATGTTCTTCCTCTGCTTCCTTTCCCCAACAGCACGTAATGGCTGTCTATATATTATCATTGGGAAAAGGACCTGCCAACCCACTCCAAAAAAACAATCAGCCATTGAAAACCTTGTGGATAACAGAGAAACACTAACAGTAGTGTTTGGCCTGTTGTCCATAGGGTCACTATTAGTTGGACACCAACTCAACAGCACCTAAGCTTATTTGTTTTTTGTGCTACTTCCCTCTTCTCACAATTGCCTCACTCTGCCCAGGATGTGAACTCCAAGAGAGAAGGGAGTTTTGTCTTCTTCTCTTAAGTATTTCAAACAGCCCATGTTTAGTACCTGTTGTTGTTGTTAGGTGCCATCGAGTTTTCAATGGCTGATTGTTTTGGGGATTACTTTCAGAGTGGATTGCCACGCCCTTTTCTGGGGGCAATTTATAAATCAATATATAAGTCAAATGCGCAGGATCTGTTTTTTTCATTCTTAAATATGTGACTTCAGTTTTTAACAGAGAACTAATTTACAGTAGCCTGCAGCTGTCGCCCTGTGGCATCTGATCCCGTCAGATCTTGGAAGCTAAGCAGGGTTGGGCCTGGTTAGTACCTGGATGGGAGACCACCTGGGAATACCAGAAGCTGTAGGCTTGGGAGAAGGACCTGGCAACCCCCTCCCAAAAATCAGTCTGTCATTGAAAACCCTATGAACAGCAGAGAAGCACTGACAATCGTGTTTCCCCTGTTGTACCGAGGGTCACTATGAGTCCGATACCGACTCGACAGCACCTAACAACAACAACAACAACAACAACAACAACAACAACAATTTACAGTAACATGGGAGGCAGGAGTTGAGGTGGTTGGAGACATAGCAAAACTCCTGACAGTAGTAGGAATGGATCTGAAGTTGGAAAATTCTGTAAAAGTAAATGTTTCTTATGTTATTGAACACTAACCCACTCTTGAAAATAAATTATTTGACCTCAAAGTTGTTGTTGTTGTTAGGTGCCATTGAGTCAGTATCCAACTGATAGCAACTCTACATAGGGGAAACACTATTGTCAGTGCTTCTCTGCTGTTCACAGGGTTTTCAATGGCAGATTGATTTTTGGGAGTGGGTTGCTGGGTCCTTTTCCCTAGCCTACAGTGCCTGGTGTTCCCAGGCAGTTTCCCATCCAAGGACTAACCAGGCCTGACCCTGCTTAGCTTCTGAGTTCTGACAGGATTGGATGTCGCAGGGCTATGGCTGCAGGCGACATGAAAGTGGTAAAGTATAAAATCAAAGCAGGGAACATGGTGTTTTCCTCATTTACATACCAGGTGGGGCTGGACAATTCAGGAGTGTGCAGGCCTTAGGAAGAGTGTGGGGACAGGTGGCACCCTGGCTTCCCCCACCCCAGCAGAGTGCTCCCTCTGCCAGCTCATGTGCAGGCATGAAGGGCTCAGCCATCGATGGCAGCATGTGTCTGTCCTCCCTCCCCCATCCTCGCCCACCTTTGACACCTTGCCCTAGGCTCAGGAGCAAGGAGGCCCAGTGAGAAAGACAGATGCCCAGAGCCTCACTGCTGTGACCTGTGCTGCGTGTGCCTAGCCAGTGAAGCCTGTGTCAGACTTTCTAAGCGTCACACCCAGAGAAGGGCCCAGAGAAGGCCCTTCAGAAGATTGCTACCAACTCTGTCTACACAGGACTTCCGCTTGTCTTCTCCAGGTAGGTCACACTTTGTTCTTGCAAAGACCAGGTCTCCCATCTCAGCTTTGAAGAAGAGGAGCCCCAGGCTCAGAGTGATTGAGCGCCTTGGTCAACCTAGCAGAGCCAGGCTGGGGCAAAGGTACAATTGCCTGGGACCAGCAGTCTCTGGATTCTGCATCACCAGCAAGCCATGGGAATATGCTTAGGGACATAAGTCACTTCTGTGATAGTCATTGGGGGCCTCTTGAGGTCCTGTATCCAGGGCTAGGGCTAAGCATCTCTTGGGCTAGACTGGATCCTAAATAGGCCTCCAGAGCCAATTGCAAAGAGCCCCAGGCCAGCCTGTGGGGAGGGGCTCTGGAGAGGCAGAGCCATCCCATCTGATTCTGGGGTATGTATGCAGGCCAGGCTCACTGGTAGGGAACATGCATGGCCAGCAAACCAGGATGTTTGTCTAGGGTGTTCCTGCCCAGAGATGGGGCAGACACTGTGAGGCAGGGGGAGCATTTCCCAGAGCATTCTACATGGGCACCAGACCCCAGGGCTAATGTTCCAGGGAGACTCCATAGGCTCCAGGTCTCAGGCCGGTGACCAGTCCCTACACTTGCTTCCAAGCACAGATTCAACTCTTCCTGCACCCACCACCAAAATCAGTGGAATCAGGTCTGGATTTGTTCTGCCTCTCCATTCCCAGCTGCACCCCTCTCCTACTCCCTTGCCTCTGGACTGACAGGGCTCAATAGCTGGGGCTCCGCTAAAGATTCTGAATTGGAGTACAGTCATTCACCTTTACCTGAGGTTTTACTTTCTGTGGTTCCAGTTACTTGTGGTCAACTGAGATCTGAAAATATTAAGTGGAAATTTCAGAAATAAGTAATTCATATGTTTTAAGTGTAGTACTGTTGTGAGTGTGATGAGATCTCTTCTCATCCCACTCTCTCCTGTCCAGGGCATGAGTCATCCTTTTGTCCAGCATATCTATACTGTATTCACTACCCTCCCGCTAGTCACTTTGTAGCCATGTCGGTTATCAGATGGAAAACCATAGAATATACAGGGTTTGGCATTGTGCATATTTTCTGACATCACTCGGGCATCTTGGAATGCATCCCCTGTGGATAAGCGAGAACTACTGTGTGCACCACACTCTACTTATGGTAAACCCAACCCTCCATTCTCCACTATCCATCCATTCAACCATCTATGCATTCATGGTCCTTCTATCTATCATCATCTGTCCATTTGCCCACCATCATATAGCTCTCCCCCTTCAACCACTCCACACTAGTGCTTGCCAGTTGCTCTCATCCTAAGAAGCACTTTCCATGAGGAAGAGGACAATACACTTCCTGCTTCCTAGGCCACGGGGAGAAAGATAAAGGTATCAGGGATGCCAGACCTGGAGATCATGTAGCAGGCCTCCGTCTTGAGGCAGATTAAAACCTTCACCTTTCTCTTTGCTGAAAGAACGGCTCTATCTGAAAGGCAGTGAGCCTGAGACTGTAAATAACATTGACACAGAAATTACTCAGCACTGTGCACCTTTCCCCCTCCTTTATCCTCATACCTACCCTATGAGATGAGTGCAGTGTTAACCCCCTACCCGTGCATCCAACTGGGGGATTGAGACCTCAAAACTATTACTTAGCACAGCGGGGATTTAAATCCATTTTGGAAGAGGGCTGTTCCTGGAGATGGACGAGAATGCATTTGCCATGCAAAATTCAGGATCCCCAGTTAAATTTGAATTTCAGATAAACAGCGAATTGGGTTTTCCTTTAGTATAAGTATGTTCTGTTAAGTATATGGAACAAAGCCAGACATGGTGGCGCACGCCTGTAATCCCAGAGACTGGGGAGGCGGAGGCAGGAGGATCCCAAGTTCGAGACCAGAGGCAGTCTGCGTAATTTAGCGAGACCTTATCTCAAAAAGTAAAAGAATGGGCTGAGGGTGCAGCTTAGTGGTACAGCACTTGCAAAGCATGCAAGTGCGAAGCCCTGGGTTCAACTCCCTGTTATGGAAAAAAAAAAAAAAGGAGATGTAATATACTTATGCTGAAAAGAATTATTCATTATTCATCTGAAATTCAAGCTTTCCTGGTATCCTATATATATTTTTTTCCTGAGTCAGGCAGCCCTACGCCAGGGTCTATACCATAGAGACTCTCATCTTGTAGGCTTTCTGCATCCTTCAAGACACATGGGCAGAGGCTGGGAAGGCACATTTGGGAATCATGCACTGTCTCATTGAGGGGCTATCTTGAGTTTTATTAAGGCAGAGATGCTGGGAGGTGGTTGGCTAAAACAATAAGGTAATGATCTTCCTTTGTTTTCATCTTATTAGGAGCAGTTTAACAAGGCACTTGGCAACCTTGTCCTTCCAGAAATAGCCCTGGGCATGCTGAGGGCCAGGAGGTCAGGCCTCTTCTCTGGAGCATCCCAGCCTTCCTCTTCCTCTGGTCCCAGCACAGGTACATGAAGCCCAGCCCCTGCCACCTTTTCCCCCTGTGTTAGGCACTGTGAGCTGTGTGGGATGGGGGATGTGAGGTCACAGGAAAAAGCAGCACATGGGCAGTGTCCTGGGCTGGTAGGATTCTGCAGCATGGAAAGGGGCTAAGAGCTGCTGGGGGTTGTGGAGAGGACAGCTGCCTGCACAGCTGGCCACCCTCTCCCCGTGGTCAGAGAAGCCAGAAGCCAGAATCTAGCCTCGCCAGCCCTACTTGTTCAGAGGAGGGATTTGTACTCCTCTCTCCATCCTCCATCCCCATGGTCAGGGGCCTGGATTCTTTTTTTTTTTTTTTTTTTTTTTTTTTTTTTTTTTTTTTTTTTTTTTTTTTTTTTTTTTTTTTTTTTTTTTGGTGATACTTGGGTTTGAACCCAGGACCTTGCGCTTGCATGCTTTGCAAGTGGTGTACCACTGAACTGCACCCCCAGCCCATTTTTTTTACTTTTTGAGACAGTCTCACTAAATGATGCAGACCGTCTCTGGTCTCCAACTTGCGATCCTCCTGCCTCTGCCTCCCAAATTGCTGGGATTACAGGTGTGTGTCACTACAATGGTGGTGTCTGGAGTCTTATGGCACAGATGTACTGGGCCTGACCACACATGGGGGCTCTCCAGAGAGCGCTTGTCAAGGCCAAGTGCAAAGGCAGGCCCCACTGACAGCCAGGCCCAGGAGATGTGAGTGGGAGACGGACTCTGGTAGAAAGGACTTCCAGAACCTCTGAGGTATTCACCTGGCCATCTGTCTGTCCATTCACCCACCTACCTATCTATCTATTTACCCAGCCATTGTCCATCCATCCATCCCTCCTCCATCTATCTATCCACTACCATCTACCCACTCACCAATCTACCCACCCATTTCTCCATTCATCTACCACCATCCATACATCCAACCCATCTGTCTACCCATGTACCCTCCCATCCCTCCATCCTTCTATCCCTTCATCCATCTGCCCACCATCCACCCAACCATTCACCATCTGTCCTTTATCATCCATTCATCATTTAGCCAACTATCCCTCCTCCCATCCCTCCCTCCATTCTCCACTATCCATCTATCCAACCATCCATGCATTCACGTTCCTTCCATCTGTCATCATCTGTCCATTTGCCCACCATCATATAACTCTCCCCCTTCAACCACTCCACACCAGTGCTTGTCAGTTGCTCTCGTCCTAAGAAACACTTTCCATGAGGAAGAGTACAATACACTTCCTGCTTCCTAGGCTACAGGGAGAAAGATACAGGTATCAAGGATGCCAGACAGGGAGATCATGTAGCAGGCCACAGTCTTGAAGCAGATTAAAACTTTCACCTTTCTCTTTGCTGAAGGAATGGCCCTATCTGAAAGGCAGGGAATGGGGCTGGGGAATGCCCACCCAGGCAGGAGCCCAGGGGAGCATCTGCCAAGTCACCTCACCCCCTAGTGCCCATCTATGAGTTTCCTCCATAAATCACAAAAAAAGAAAAGAAGGAGAAAGATAGGAAAGAAACAAACCTTTATTTCTCTGTTTACTCCTCTGCCTTTAATGAGCAGTTGTTAACATGACTGAAACCATCTGATGATTTTTACCAAATGGAAAAATCTCCCTACAGGGGCAATAAAATAAATATTCAAGACAGAGAGAGGCAGTCATAAAAGGCATTACCCGGTTGTAAACAGAGGCGGTCGCGGTGATCTATTACCCCTGCCTTGGCAGCTTTCAGCAGTTCTGGGATTCCAGGAGGGGCCTGACCCGAGGCGGTATTTACTTCTGCGGCTGGCTGCTTGAGCAGGTCAGTGTGGGTATAATTCTGTCCACCATCTGACTGGAGTTGAGGTTTGGAGCAGGAAGCCCTCTCCCTGAGTGCTCATAAGCCAGGAGGAGTGAGGCTCTCTGCCCACGGGTGCCAAGAAAAGCATATTCTACTCTCCCGGCCTGATGGGGTAAGGGTCTTCGAACACCTAGGGCATTATTAACTGGATGCTTGGCCTCAGTTTGTACTTGAGTCAAGAGTGCCACTGGTTGGTGCGTTTCTTGGCTGAATTTTACCCCGAGGTCTCTAAGAGACCCACCTGTGTTTGGTCTACTGCCACACCGCTGATTGTTGTTGTTGTTGTTGTTGTCAGGTGCCATTGAGTCAGTGTCCGACTCATAGAGACACTATGTACAACAGGCAAAACACTATCGTTAGTGCTTCTCTGCAATTCATAGGGTTCTCAATGGCTGATTGTTTTTTGGGAGTGGGTTGCTGGGTCCTTCTCCCAAACCTACAGCACCTGGTGTTCCCAGGCAGTCTCCCATCCAGGTACTAACCAGGCCCAAACCTGCTTAGCTTCCAAGATCTGACGGGATTGGATGCCATAATGGCATGGCTGCAGGCATACCGCTGGTAGTCTTAGCCAAATGGGTGCCTCATGCATCTTGGTGGAGCCACCCAGACCCCACAAAGATCTTGAAGTCTGAAGGGAAAACAAAGCTTCACTTGGTGAGAACAGACATTCCTTCCCTGTGGACCACGCACTGAGCTCCCTCCTGTGGTGGCCACAGTTAGCGGCAGGTTCCAGGTGCCAGCCTGAGACAGCCTTGGTGTGTCCAAATGAGGGATGGGTTCAAGTGACCACGTAGCCGGCCCCTGCCCCCCACCCCCCAGCTTTATGCAGCTCCCATCAGAGTGGCAGGGTGAATGTGCTGATCCCCGTGTGCAGAGGCAGCACCCGGGCTGGGAGCAGGAGACCACTTCCCAGCACGGCCTGAGCACCTGGACCTTGGCTCCTGGTGTGGGCTTCACAGGTTCCTCTTCCTGTCCCCTCTCCCTCTGGTTTGGCTGTGGAAGTGCTCAGCCTTTGGGGGCTTTGGATGCGGAGGTGTAGGCTGCTTTCTGGCCCTGAGGCCCACTTCGGGGTACTCTTGCTGGTGCAGATGGGCATCTGTGCAGCACAGTCAGCTCTGCCCAATAATCAAGAGGAAGCAGTCAAATAAACCTACAGAGCAACTGTCCACACAGACCATCATGAGGCCTGTGTCTCCTCAATCTGTGTCCACTATCTGCCCTGGAGTCTGCAGGGCCTGGAGGCCTAAGCTGGGGCTGGGGCATGGGACAGCCTGGATACCTCAGTGGGCCACAGTGCCAGCTCCCACTCCCTGATGCCAATGAGGGCCTTCCTGGGGGCTCCTGAAGAGGGACGCCCTCGAAGACCTGAGATGCTATGACTAAGGTCATAGCTGCTGGACACCAGGTCTGTAAATGCAATGGCTCAGACCGGGCGTGGGGGGTTGCAGGAGCTAGAGGTGAGATGGGATGCTCTTCCCTGGGTGGCACCAGAAACTGCAAGTGACACTTTTCTGCCCTGCAGAAGTGCAGAGAATGAGCCTTCGTCATTATTATGGTAGTGGTGGTCACTGTGCCTCTGCCTGGTTTCCTGCTCTGGCTGGTTTGTGAAGCAGCTCTCATCTCTCTTGTGGAGGCGGCTGGCCTTCATTCCGCACCTGAGAAGACCTGAGGGCTGGGGCTCAGGGGGAGGGGCAGCTGCGCACCTCAGAGGCTGGTGTGGAGCTGGGGGCAGGGAGTGCTGCAGGGATCTGACCTTGTAAGCTGCTCCTTGGCTTTCTGTGACTGAGACAAATACCTGAGATCACAATCTCACAGGGAAAAAAGGTTTCTGCTGACTCAGCTTTGGAGGGTCCCCCCCATGGTCTGGGGCCCTATTGGTTTTGACTCTGGCAGGCCAGGCAGCACCCAATGGTAGGCAGTGTGAGCTGGAGCAGACTGCTCATCTCATGGCCAGAGAGCCAGACACAGAGAAGAAGAAGAGGAGCCCAGGGTCCCACAACGCCCTTCAAAGGCACCCCCCAATAACAAAAGACCCCTGCTCTCTAGGCCTCATCACTCAAGAGTGCAGGTTGAGGATGCACTTTCAACACATGGATCTTTGGGGGACATTGGAGACACAAACTATGACAGCAAGACACTGGAAAACAGTCCCCTTGCAGCAAGCCTTGCTAGGCTCCCAGAGGCCCCCCAGGACCCAAACCTTCCTTCACACCACACAGAGGTGTCTCCACCAGGTGTCTGCACTGCTGGGCCCTGAGTCCAAACCGAGTGTCCAGGCAAGCAGGTTTTGAGCCCCCACCCGCCCTGCTGGCTTTAGCAGCCTCCCTCCCATAGGAGCTTGTTTCCTGCAAACTCAACCCCTGGAATTTGTGCACTCACAGGCTCTGTGAGAACCAGCCTGTCAGCGACCCAGGGACCCGTGGGAGGAGGGAGTGGAAATAAGTCGGTCTCTACCTGGGGCAGCTCTGCATTAGTGTTGGGGAAGGCCGAGGAGGCAGAAGGAAAAAGGAAGAAAGGCAGGTGGAGAGCTGCCTGGAGGGGGAGGAAATGTGTGTGCCAGGGCAGGAGAAAGAGGGCGACTGTGTACACCTGGGTCTGTTGCATTGCTGGACAAGCCAGGAGAGCACCGAGGCCGGGGCCAGGCCAGGGGCAGGGCACCACCTGTTTCTCCCTGCCCTACGCGACAGCGGGCATCCCCTCCAGGCCACACAGTGAGACCCTCCTCCCCCCTCCTCCCATCAGGCCAGGCCAGGTGTGTGCCGGCCCCTGCCTTGCCTGGAGTACATCTGGGGCCAGGAGGCAGCCCAGGCTGGGAACAGCTGGACCAGTTCCAGGAATGACGGGGACCAAGGGGTGGGGCTGGGGAGGGGAGAAAAGGAAGTTGTTTATTCAGGCGGAAATGCTTCGTGTATGCAAAATTTGACCTCCAGCTCCTCAGGTTGCCAGATGGTAGATGTGTTTAGTTTGCAGATGAGAGAAAGGAAGAGACTGGACAGAGAGCCTCCGGTCAGGGCTTTCAGTGGCCCACTGCCCCACCTGGCTGGGAAGTGTGTCTATGTGCAGCGTGCCTCCCCCTCCCAGCCTGGCTGGGCAGCAGTGTCTGTCACAGGACCAGGATGGCTGCTTGCTGCACAGTGAGTTCAGCTCAAGTGCCATCCAAGGAGGAAAGATGTTCACGGGGACCAGTGGCCAGCCAGAACCTCCATCCAACACTAGGCACTACGGACAGGGCTCATTTGGCCTGTGTGGCTGCAGACGAGGGGCGTGTTGGAGCCCAGCACGTGCCATGTGCTATGTGGCCTCATCCTTTCCACCCCGGCACATGGGCTCAGGCAGGGTTGGCTAATGCTGGGCCAGGCGAGCCAGTAGCAGGCACTGGGCTCTGGGCTCCTTCCCCTCCCAGAGCCTGTGCCTTTTCTTCCCCTCAGTGACCTTCCACCCGAAGTCATCAGGGCCACTTCTCCAGTCCCAGCAGCCCCCTGAGCACTAGGAACCCCTGCCCTGTGCCTGCACCTCCCAGGTACCCAGTGTCCTTGCCTGCACCTGTCCCTGCTGTGGTGAGCCACACTCCCGCTGGAAGGTCTCCTGCAAGGGTCTTCCTTCCTTTTCATGGGGTGGTATAGTTTGGGCCTTGAATGTCCTGCAAAGGCCCAGGCATTACAGGGTTGGTCCCCAGCCTGTGGCACTATGGGAGGTGATAGAACCTTCAAGAGGTGGGGTCTAGTGGGAGGAATTTAGGTTATTGGGACAGTGCCCTTGAAAGCGATGTTGGGACCTGGCCCCATCTTTTCCTCTCTTTGCTCCTCAGCCATCATAATGTGAACAGCCTTCCGCTATACATGCCTGCCAGGATGTACTGTGCCACCCTGGGCCCAACGCAACAGGACCGAGTGGCCATGGATTGAAATCTCTGAAAACCTGAGCCAAAATAAAGTTTTTTATTTGTTTGTTTGTTTGTTTTTTCCTGTAGTGGGAGCCTGAACCCAAGGTCTCAAGCATACTTTACAAGCGCTCTACCTCTTAGCTGCACCTCTAGGCCCTCTATAAATTTTTTTATCTTGAGACAGAGTCTTGCTGAGTTATGCAGGCTGCATCTGGTCTTGAACTGGTGATCCTCCTGCCTTTCCTCCTGAGTTGCTAGGCTTGTAGGTACGTGCCCCCGCACCCAGTTCCTCAAGCATTTTGTTACAGAATCAGAAAGCTGACTGACATATGAGGTAACAGGAGGTCCTGGTGGGAGCTGGCCTTTGGGGTGCAGCTTTCATCCAGAAGTTAAGTAGATGCTTCAAGTGCTCAGAAAGCTTGCCTGCCTCCTGGAGGAGCTGTCCTGGGAGCCTCCACCATGATGGGGGCAGACGGCCCTCACCTGCTACTCAGGGGCTTGTATGTTATTGCAGTGCCCTCTGTGGCAGGCAAGGAAACTGAGGCTTAGGGAGTTTGCCAACAGGGAATGGAAAAGATGGGACCTGAACTCACAGGGACCCATACTCCCAGCTTCCCATTTCTTCCTGCCTCTGCTGCCAACCAGTGTCAGGTAGGATGGTGGAGGCCCCTTAGCGTGACTGGCAGCTTCTCACCTGGACCCAGGGCCACCTGACTATTTCCTGGAGCAGTGTGGGGGAGGGGCAGAGAGAAAGGCGTCCCCTCTGGGGCGATCTGGAAGGTCTGATGAAGGAGGCCCACTCAGCCAGATGCCAAGGCTGAAAGATTTAAGTAGAGATGAGGCCAATAAGACTGAGGGTTTGGGGAGCAAGGGAACGAGAGCAGGACCTGGGGTCGCATCGGGGGCAGCAAGGAACACAGTTTGGAGGAGCAGTCATGGGGCCAAACAGGGTCAGTGGTCCCAGAGCTGAGTGTCAGGCCAGGGAGAGGGAGAGGGCGGTACTTCAGGCCTCGAGGCTCCACATACCCAGTCTTTGGGCACCAGTGGGTTTGCAGCCAAGGAAGTGGTACTTGTCCTTCCTGGCACCATGGCCCCTATTCCCCAGGGGCCTTAGGAGTGCCAGGGCATTTGGCTGCAGCCGTCTCTTCCATTTGGGGATGTGGTGGCACTGGCCTTACTGCTGGGGCCATGCCCAAAATCCAGGGTTGAGCCCCATGCGGCTCCTCATGTTTCTGGCAAGAGCTATGCCTTCTCTGGGCACAGTGTGGGGAGGTCCCTCTTTCTCACCTACGCCCTGACCTGCAAACTCTCATCTGCCTGTGGCAACACTGTGGGCCATTGCAGCCTCATGTTGAGGGACCTCCCAGGAGGCAGAGCACCTTCAGGGCCTTCCACCCCTCACCCACAGCTTAATGCCACCTTGCTCTTCCCTCCAGACCTCTCTGCACCATCACACTCCACTGGCTGAGCCTGGCAGGACATGGCCAGCATGATCCAAGATTGCCTCAGCTGGGCTCCCGCTGAGGCAGCTGCTGGATTCTGGAGGCAAGAAGGAGCTCCAGGAGGCTGGAGTACAGGACAGCCATGACCAGAGACCATCTGTAGTTACCTGCATGTATAGTTGAACATCAGCAAGTTTATTCAGGGAGCTCCCTAGGTCACCTGTGGAGAGGGAAGAAAGGAAGCAGGATTCAGCTATGATGGAGCCTTAGAAAGGCCCCAGTCAACCCTGAGGGAGCCCTGGTCCCCAGGGAGCAGGGCCATCCTGCACCTGCTCTGCTAGGTTGCTGGAGGCAGCTGCCTCAGGAAGAGGTGCCCAGGGCCAAGATGCTCCCTCCAGTGAAGGACGGCCTCCAACAGGTGAGGTGGCCGGCAAGGGCTATCAGCCAGGGAAAAGACTAGTCCTTCAGGTGAGCACCCCACCATCTTCTCCTGAGCCCCTCCCGCCTTGCTAAACCATGACTCAGAATGGGTCTGTGTTATCAGGGGACTCAGGGCAGTGACGGCACTGGATGGGGCCTCAGAGAAGTCCTTGCATGCTGGAGGCTCTATGTGGGTGGCCAGCACGGACAAGCCAGGTGGACATGGCCTTTGTGATTTTGCAGAGTGTGCAGTGGAGTTTCATGGGACCCTTTTTAGGCTAGTGGTTTGGCGGGGTTTAAGTAATTTTGAGAAACCTTTATCATGGAAGTAGCAAGAGTATAAAAATTCCACCAGCTTGCTGAGCAGAGCATCTACAAACCTTTGCCAGGGGTTTGGTACTAGTCAAACATTTTTACAGTCACAAGTGACTGAAATCAACTGAATTAACTGAGGCCAAAGCGGAGGAATTTACTAGTTCTCATAAACAGGCTAGAAAAGGGAGGCAGGGAAGGGTGGCCCGCCTCAGGGAAGACTAGCTCTCCGCCACCTCCCCATTGACATCTGAGGAGCAGTTGCTTCTAGTGGGGAGGGGGAACCCTGGCCTGGGGCCAGCATCTCACTGGGATGCCACAGATGGGGGTCCTGAAGCCCTGCCCTGGTCCTGGGGGATTCCTTGGATTGAACCCCAATCCCACAGCTAGGCTGTCAGTGATTGTAGTCAGAAATAGGCCACAGCTTCACTGAGAAATTTTAGACAATACAGCAAAAGAGTGGACATGGAAGTAACACATGCTCAAGATGCAGCCTCCCCTGCCACCTCCTCCAGTCCCTCCTCCTCTCACCAGAACCCTCTGTCACAAAGGCGGTTTTGTAATGAAGATCCCTGTAGGCAGGACGGGAGTCAGTGACATTTCTCCAGATCTGTCCATTGAACTCTCAGGTTTAATCCTTTCTGTTCAGAAGCTCCATACCTTAAAGATAAAATGCTCAAGCGTTACAAAAATTTATTTAAAAGACAGGAAAATTCTTAGACTGGCACTCAAAAGCCCACAAAATTCAGAACATACATTTATCATTACAAAATGCTTAAGCTTCTCACAACCTCTCTGCTGCAATTAGCTGAAAACATGGGGAACCAAGTCTGGCCAGCGTTAAGATCCTGGCAGGCTCTCCCAGCCACTCAAGGCTCACATGCTGCTCCAGGACAGCTCTGTCCCCTCAGCCTCTTTGGGCTGTCCCAGCCTGGTGGGGCATCTGGGAACATGGGTGAAGGCGACGACACCCCTCCAGGGCTGCACAGCCTGGCAAGGCCCCGCATGGGTGAAGCGGCATTGCAGGTCACCTGCTGCTTTGTGGGCTTTGGGGTTCTGAGTGCACTCGGGCCCTCTACCCTGAGCTCACAGTAGCCAGCACCGCAGGACCAGCCGCTGTGGGACCCAGCAGCCCAGGCCAGGTGTCTCCATGCTCACCCAGCTGGGCCCCCAGGTCCACCATGGGTCATTCTTTTCCTCAGTTTGGTCTTCGGAGGTCTGTGTGACACCTTTAGTGTATGAAACCCAGCAGTGGGCAGAAGTGAAGACTGAAATTGGAATTACAGAGCACTTACTGTGTGTTGGTGTCCTAGAGGGAAACAGACCTTAGCTACCATAACTGACACACGCTGTCTTATGGAAGATGAGATTTTATGGTTATTTGTTAACCTAAGGTAGAAATGGGGCTGGGATTTAGCTCAGTTGGTAGAGCGCTGCGCTGCAGTCTCTGAGGTCCCGAGTTCAATTCCCAGCACCGCAAAAATGGGAGAAGGGCCTGGCAATCCACTCCCAAGGCAATCTCGAAACAGTCAGCCATTGAAAACCCTATGAGGGTCGCTGTGAGTTGGATACCGACTTGACGGCACCTAACAACAACAAACAAGGTAGAAATGGGACTGGGGTTTAGCTCAGTTGGTAGAGTACTGTTTTGCATTCTCTGAGGCCCTGGGTTCAGTCTCCAGCACTGCAAAAATGGGAGGACCCGGCAGACCACTCCTGAAACAATCAGCCAATGAAAACCCTATGAACAGCAGAGAAGCACTGACATGATGCTGGGCATAACACAGTGTCAGGGAGTGTTTTGTCTGTTGTACACAGGGTCAGGGTTGCTACCAGCTTGACTCCACAGCACCTAACAACAACAAGGTAGAAACTGGCACAGGAGACGTTAATGACTTGTTGGCTGAGCAGCCAGGGTGAGAGTCAGGCCTGTCTGAGGGAAGCCTGATGGGCGAGGGCCACACTGCCTGTCTGTCAGGCTGAGGTCCTCCTGCTGTGATCCAGGGCAAGTCACTTCACACAGCCAGGTGGTCATTTGCAACCAGGGCAGAGTGCAGCCTGTTGCTGCAAGGGGATTAAGCCTATGTGAAGATGCCTTGTAAACTGTGAAGTGCCATCCCCTTGCCCTTTGAAGTGTCAGAATTCTCACCGTCTCAGCTGGCCACTAGCCAGAGAACACAGGTGACAAGGGCCAGCCTGTTTCCTTGCTTTGCCCTTCTTTTAAAATGGCAGCATAGAGAATCCCGTGGGCCGTGGCTTCTCATCCTGTTCCCCAAATGCAGCTTCTATTTTTATCTGCAAGCAGGCGATTTGGCAAACAAGGCTCTGACCTTAATGTTCAGAGGGTCAATGAGCCCTGCTCCCTCCTCCCTCTGGGGCCTCTGCTTTCCCAATCTTGGTGCCTAAACAAAATGCGTTTAGGACCCTGGAAGACCACAGAAGGCACGGAGGTGCTCGCTAATGGAGACAGCAGTGGGTGTGAGGAGAGAGGTCAGAAATGGGCCAAGTCAATGAGGGTCAGAAATGGGATCTGCCTCAGGACTCCAGTGCTGCCAGACTGGACCAAGAGAACTGTGCACATAGGGGAAGCCATCACCTGGCCCATGGCCTTGTTTATAGTCAACCCTGGTGGGCCCTTGGTAGAAGGCCCTGGCCTTTTGTTACAGTCCCCAGAAATCCTGCCCTCTCTCCCAACCTGTAAACAGCAAAAGCTCAGAGATAATGCAGGTGCCAGACGGGTCTGCCCCCTAGTGACTGCCATCCCTTTCCAGGATGCCCAGCTCAGATGCACTTTGAGGTAATATTTCTGTGTTTCCTCCCCAAGCACGGCCCACACCTTCCTTTCAAGGGCCATTAATAAGGAGCCTGGGGCCAGCCCATAAACATAGCCAAGTGCACAACCCACCAAGGGCAAAGAGCTGCATTAAGGGAGAATTTCAGCAAAATGCCTCTATGTTCCTAAACTCATACCAGATGAGTTCCAGAAGATTAAAGTTATTACAATAAAGCCCCAGGGAATCAATCACGCTCTGCCTATAACCTCTGGGTTTACGGTGTCTTTCACACAAATCACTTTTTGCTGGGCCTTGTGGAGGACACAGAGCCTGTGTAGTTAACATGGGGTGCAGACCATGCAGGCGTGTTCCTGAACTGGACCAAGGGCACGCCGGGAAAGCTGGCAAGGTTGGAGAGTCCGCCTGGACCAAGCAAGGACTGGCTTGGTTTGGGGTTGCTGGATGGGGCATGTGGGTCATTTCATATCTGGTCCTAGTGGAGGGATAGGAGCCCAGGAGGGAGAAGGGCTCCCTTGCACCCTTCCCTGCCCTGCGGGTGGTCATTGTCCAAAGCTTGTTTAAAAACAGGCTAAAAGCCAGAAAGCAGCTTGGTAAATTATGGAACCTGGCACAGTTCTTTGTCCTCTGATGCTACTTTGAGGGTTTCACTTTTTATACTTTTTTTCCCCTTCCTCAAAGTGCCTCTAAGCCACAAAGGATGTATCTTCACTCTTCTGGCCTCTGCCGTCAGTGTGCAGTGCTCAGCTCTCTGTCCCAGGCTCCTGTCCTCAGGCCAGTGACCCCTGCAGCTCCAGGGAAAGCCGTCTCTTCCCAACACCCTGGAGGTAACCTGTGCTTCCCTGAACCGCTGTCCCCTGAGGATGAGCCTGGTCCTCCTGCCTCTTGCACCTCTGATCAGATAGCCCTCACCTCCACTTTCAAGAAGAGTCTCAAACAATGAAGGTCAGGATGTTGCACAGAAAAGCTCACAGCGTCTCCCTCCACCGGGCACCCTGGGGTCTCAGCCTTGCCTCATCGAGGTGCCCTAAGCTCTGGCGCATCCCGCACAGGTCCTCACGTACCAGCACCAGCCCTCAGCCTCCTCCTGAGGCTCCTTTCTGCTTAAGACTTTGATTGGGACCCATTCATTGGCTTCCCTAAGACCCACTGCAGCCTCGGAAGTGTAGCATGGCCCAATGACCAAGCAAGATGCACACAGAGCTGACCGACTTAGATACAGTTCCTGATTCTCATTTCTTCTTTCTTTTTTATGCTAATATTTCATTTAAAACTGAGGCCTCTGTATTTGTGAAAAGTGTCTGAAGTTTTCTTTTCTGTGCTATCTTTTTTTGTTTGTTTGTTTTGATGGAAGAACTGCATTGGCTTTCCAAAAAAATAAGGGAGAGGCCTTTTCCCCCTGTATCCATGCTCTGTTAGGTGCCCTTGAGTCCTGTCCGGCTCATAGAGACCCTCATAGGGTTTTCAATGGCAGATTGTTTTGTGATTGCCTTGGGAGTGGGTTGCCACGTCCTTCTCCCATTTTGCAGTGCTGGGAATTGAACTCGGGACCTCAGAGACTGCAGAGCAGCACTCTACCAACTGAGCTAAACCCCAGACCATCCATGCTCTGGGTCACCTTAAATAGAGTCAGCTTTTGAAAAAGTGCATATGGGAGAGGCTGGAGCAGGCACTGGCTGGGGTGTAGCTCTTTGACAACTGTTTCCATTTGTTATTTAGGCTTTCCTATCTCCTGTGGGGCCCATTTGGATCATTTGCATTTTCCTAGAAAATGGGACTTTTCAGTCAGGTTTTCAGTTACCAATGCATTTGTGTAATCCTTTCTTCGTTTTCTTCTTTTTTATATCTAAGTTTGGGTATTTGTGCTTTCTTGGACTCTATTTTTTTCTCCCTCTCTCCCTCTCTCTCTTTAACTCCTTTTGTTTCCTTTCTCTTTCCTTTTTTCTTCTTCTGTCTGTTTTTCCTGCCTTTATGTCTTTGTTTTTATTTTATCAGTTTGCTTTTCCTTTTCTTGACTGGACTAATTAATATTTTATTATACTCTCTCTCCTTCCCCCATTCCTTTCTCCTTCCACACCAAAAGACACACGTTTTGTATCATGATCAATTGTATACTAGTTTTCTCTTCTTTCTTTTTCTTTTCTCTTTCCTTCCTCCTTCCTTCCTTTCTTTTTCTTGTTTTGCAGTACTGGGTGTTGAACTAAGGGCCTCACATATGCTAGGCAAGTGCTCTATTACTGAACTGCACCCTCAGCCCCATTTTTATTTTTTATTTTGAGACAAAGTCTTGCTAAGTTACACAGGTTACCTCTAGCCTCGAACTTGTGATCCTCCTGCCTCAGCCTCCCAAGTTGCTGGAATTATAGGCATGTGCCATGGCCCCCAGCCCTCTCCCTTAATTTCTTGAGAAGGGGCATACAGGATTGAGTGAGAGACATATTAGAGTCTTCCAATGGTTTTGTGCTTTGCCTGGCATTTCCTTTTGTTTACTCCAGGTTCTGCCTTATTTATTAATGCTATGCTGCTATTTACTAAATACGATTCTTTGACAGCTATATCTTTGAGTCAATTAAGCAATAAATATTATAAAATGTACATTTCATGTTGAGTATTCATATTGAATACAATCCTTTTATATTGAATACAATTGAATATTATAATATAGTCTTCTTCTGGTCCTGAAGGAAATAGCTTTGCAATTTCTATTTGATGCTCCCTTGGTCTTTAAATTTTTTCTATCTTTTGAAGCATGGTCTGTGTTTTCATACCTCAATAAACATTACCAGTACTTTGGAAGTAGTATTGTTAGTTTTTCATTTAAAACGTAAAATGATGAAGTTAAATATGTTACAATGGCATTGCATCTGAGATATCAGTGACAAGCCAGATTAGAAAATTATTTGGGACTCAGGATTTCTATGACTTGGATTAGTGCTGTTTGTTTTGTTTTGTTGTTATGTTTTCCTTTTTCTCTATTTGTTTTCCTCTGTGGAGTCTCCTGTGATCTGCTGGTATGAGGTCGCTGCGTGTCTCCTGGCATTGGCCCTCCTGTCTATAAGGACTGGCCACAGGAAATCAAGGTGCTGTGTGGTGGGTGGTGGCCGGTCTGGTCCTGGGGCCCATGCTGACTGGGTTGGGTGGGAGGAGATACAGTGAGGATTTACTCTTTTCCAAAATCAGCTCCAGCTCTGCTCCACTACACACCCAGAATGCCCCTCCTCAGCTGGAGGCGCTGTGTGGGTGGCCGGCGCGGTGTCTCTGTGTCTCTGAGCACAGTCCCAGCTGGGGTGCCACTGTGGGTTGTCTTCAGGAGATGTGGCATGAGGTAGGACATTCCTAGTTCCATGTAGACGGTTATCGTTCCTGCTGTCTGTAGTGAGTTCTTTGGTTCATCTGAGAAGTTCCTGGGCAGGAGGCTTGTTAACATCAATTTGAAATGCTGTCTTCCTTCATCTCTAAATCCATTGTCTATCTTCTCTAGGAGGTAAACTCTTTGAGACAGGAGTAAAGTTGTCTCACCTTATCTGCAGTTTGGCTTTCTGCACTTTCAATTATCCACAGTGAACTGCAGTACAAAAAAATTAAATGGAAAAGTCCCAAAATAATAAGTTCTAAATGGCATGCTGTTCTAAGTAGCATGATGAGATCTCATGCTGTCCCCTCTGTCCTGCCCACATATGCATTGTTCCTTTGTCCAATACGTCCACTCTATACACACTGCCTGCTTGTTAGTTACCTAGTCATCTTGGTTATTACATTGGTTGTCACCATGAGACAGATCAGGGGAATCCACCTTGCCCTGGGGCACTGGGCAGGTATTAAGCATTGTTAAAAACACTGTTAAACACTGTTAAAATCAATACTGATGTTAATAATAAGCTGTTTTTTTTTTTCCTGTAAGCACTCCTTCTGATGTTTATCCTGTTGTAAATAACCACAGATGTTGGAGGATGGAGCTATTTGACTTCCTAATTGGCAGCTGTTGAACTCTCCCTTGTGACGCTGGCTGCTTTGAGTATAGGACTCTCAGTTAAGCAGCCAGCCCATCCACCCTTATACCAGCACTGCTGGTTTTGAATACTGCATGGATGCCTTGAGGAAGCCACATGACAATTACAGCAGCACAATTTCAGCTCCTGAAGGTGCAGCCCCAGCCTTGGCTGTTTCAAACAGTTGGCAGTTAGCACTGGACTTTACGTGGTCAGAAGCCTTGGTGAATTCTAGATGACTCTGTGGTCAGCCCGGGCCAGAGGGGGAGCACTTTCTTTGTGTTCCAACAGAGGGACTGTTGTGATTGGTGCAAAAGGGACTATGCCAAGATTGATGCAAACACAAATCTTCATTTGCATGAGAGGTTTGCTGTGATTGGTGCAAACACCCCTTCTCTGGCTGTATAAATGGGCTATTTGTTTCACTTTGTGGGCCAACTGTGATACACCCTCGTGTGCTGCTCCCTGGTGTTGCAACATTAGGCCCAATAAAAGGCATCTTTCAAGTGATCTTTGCCTACTTTCAGTAGAGCAGACCAAACTGGTAACACAAAGAAAGAAGCAGCAGAGACAACTGAAAAGTAATGATGGCAGTAAGGAGGAATGGCACAGACCAGAGACAGCCAGCATGTCAAGTGCAGAAGCAGAGCAACAGCTGGCTGAATGACAGCTGAAGAAGAAGCGAGGCTGCAAAACCACTGGTCAGTAGCAGCTGCAGTAGCAGCAGCAGCAGCAGAAGGATAGCGAGAATTGCCTCCCGAATGGCAGCAATGGTGACAGCAGCCATAGCAATAAGAGGCATCTGGTTAGTTAGAGAGTGACCAGGGCAGGAAGAAAAGGAACAGCAGAAGAGAGAGAAGGTTATAAAGAGTCAGAGAAGAGGAACTGCAGGCCCTAGTCACTGGAAGAGTTTCAGAGAGCCCTTGAGTCTTTAGGACCCAGGGTCTCCAACACCCTGGGCCCAAGAGCTATAACTCTGGCTACTCCCTAGGACTGAGGAATCCTGATACCTAGGCCTTCTCAGAGTCTGCAGCCATAGCACCCTTGCATCTGATCCCACCTGATCTAGGAAGCTAAGTAGGGTCAGCCTGGTTAATCCTTGTATGGGAGACAGCCTAGGAATACCAGGTACTGCAGGCTAGGTAGTTGTTGTTGTTGTTAGGTGCCATCAAGTCAGTATCGGACTCATAGCGACCCTCATAGGGTTTTCAATGGCTGACTGTTTCAGGATTGCTTTGGGAGTGGATTGCCAGGCTCTTCTCCGCAGGCTAGGCAGAAAGACCTGAAAATCCACTCCACAAACAATCTACCATTGAAAACCCTATGAATAGCAGAGAAGCACTGACATAGTGCCAGGCATGGCAGTGTGGAGGAGCATTTCCTTCTGTTGTATATAGGGTCACCATGAGTTGGACCTGACTTGACGACACCTAACAGCAACGGCAACAGGCCCTCCCAGAAGCTGCAGTGCCAGCTGTTGTCAGGGGCTTAGGAATCCCAAACTCTTCAGCCTACCTAAGAGCTAGCCCTTATGCTGCTGCTGCTGCTGCTGCTGCTGCTGCTGCTGCTGCTGCTGCTGCTGCCGTTGCTGTTGTTGTCGTTGTTGTTGTTGTTGTTACGTGCCTTTGAGTTGGGTCTGACTCTTAGTGACCCTCAGGGTTTTCCATGGCTGATTGTTTGGGGGTTGTTTCAGGAGTGAATTGCCATGTCCTTCTCCCATTTTTGTGGTGCTGAAGATGAAACCCAGGGCCTCAGAGAGCACAGAACATCACTTTCCCAACTGAGCTAAACCCCGACTCATAGCACTTAGAGGCTTAGGAATCCTGACCTCCTGGGCTTACATAGGACCTGTAATACTTATATGGCTGGGGAATCTCAGCCTCCTTGGGCTTCATAACAATTGTCACAACAGAAGATGCCACTGGCTATGGCTGCTTTCATTGATTTGCCATCACTGCTTGGTGTTGTCAAGTGCTCAGGGATACAGATTCTGTCAAAGATGAGCCCATGAAGAGCTTCTCCTTGCATACTTGTGGTTTCTATGTAGGTAGAGCAAAAGGACCCCAGCCGGCTGATTGGTAACAACAGTCTCATGGTGCTTGTGCTCAAGTAACCCTGACATAGTCTCCTAAACACTATGTCACTCACCTCACTGCACCTCATCAAATAGGCATTGTATCATCTCATATCATTAAGAGAAGGCTGAGTGCAGTACAATAAGATATTGCGAGGAGTGAGAGACAGAGAGAATGCATCATATAACTTTTATTACAGTATATTGTTATGATTGTTCTATTCTGTCACTCCTTACTGAGTTAATCTCTTACTGTGCCTAATTTATAAATTACACTTTGTAATAGATATGTTTGTATAGGAGAAAGCATGGTGTATGCAGAGCTCAATACCACCCACGGGTTCAGGCATCCCCTGGGGGGTCTTGGAATGTACCCCCCTCAGACAAGGGGAGTTGCTGCTGCTTTTTCACAATTGGGATTGCAGTACCTTGCCTAGCTCCTGGCAGCCAGGGATGCCAGGTCCTGCTTGTGGAAACCCTACTCCCAAGTGTGGGGCTGAACTAGGGAGTGGAAGCCTCTGCCTTGGAGCATAGACAGTGATGGTCAGGTTTTTAACTCACATCACACAGTCATCCACCATGGCAAAGGCACTTGCACAGCAGCATGTGGTACTTTCTCTGTTAAACGTACCCCATTTGCACATTGTAGCCCTTTGTCTAACTTTCATTTCTTTGTGGTAGTACTTTTTTGAGATTAAAAAAGCTTTGTTTAAAAATATAAAGAAGAATTTACTTCTTTAAGTAAAGTATTTCAAAATGTTTAGAATATATGTTCTTGGGATCTTGATTTTATTATGAAAAAGTCCAGAAATTCTTTGGGAAAAAAATTAATGGCTAATGTTAAGAATGGGAAATTTAACTTTCATTGAAGAAGAACCGTTTTCAAGTTCATATAGACAGCAGATTAGCCTCTGCAGCTGAGACATTGCACTTAGGAGCCTCACCATCTGGAGACGAGGTTTCCATGTGAAAACTTGCAGTTGCATGATTGTTAGTGCTTTCAATTTGGTTTCTGATGAGAAATTTCCTCCTTTTGGTGAAGTTTAAATTTGAACTTGGCTTGCATGGTATCAAAAGTTCCAAATTCTCATTAGAAGGAGGTCAATGCTTTGGCCATGTGTAAATGGTCCCTTCTTTTGATGCAATCTCCTGGTGAATGGATATACATTTTTTTCTAAATGAGATGGCTGTTCCAAGCTTGATAAGAGTTCTTGTAGATTCTTTTTTAAGAAACCTGAAAACTCTTGTGGGAGATCACTTTCTTTGTTCTTTCTCCCTCTTTGTGTTTATAATCATGTGATCGGTGAATTAATTAATTTAGATGAGTAACGTTGTATCTGCAAGAAGATAATATTGTACATATTTCTTTCCCCACTTGGCAATAGTTTATGTTAACCATCAAAAAATGAATTAAAAAGACAAAAGCTATTAATATAATAAACAGTACAGGGTAGAGGGGCAGCTTGTTGTTAGTAAGTGTCATCAAAGTTTGCAACTCTATGAAAATCCCCCCGAAATCATGCTATACCTCAAAATAAAAAGTTTTATCAGATTTGTCTGATATTTTTGTTGAAACCACTTTGCTACTACTGACTGAAAGGCCTGGTAATAGAACAGGAAGACAAATGAAATTACAGCAATCCCTAGTGTCTTAGAAAATTTGATATTGTCCCATAGCTCTTGGATGTATTGGGTTTCTTAAAACTCTTTGTTTCTCTTTGCATTTCCATTTAGCTAATTTCTATTGATGCATCTTCAAATCCACTGATTCTCTCCTCGGCTCCATCGCACTACTGAGCATGTTGAAGGAATCCTTCAACTATGTTAGTATGGTCTTCATTTTTCACACTTCTATTTGATTTTTTTCTTAAACGTCTACCTTGCTGCAGAAATTTCCATCAATTCTTGCACGTTGTGCCTTTTCTATGACAATTTCTAGCATACTGATCCTGATCATTTTACATGCCCTGTCTGGTTCAAACACCTTCCTCATATGTGATTCTGGATGCTCACTTGTTTCCGGCAGTGAGCCCTTCTTATCTTTTCAAATGTCTCCTGTTTTTGTTATTATCTCTGATGCTAGAATTTGGATATCTTGCTTAGAGTAGTGGATACACAAGTAAATCTTCTTGTATACTCTGTTGTTGCTCTGGTTACCGTCAGTGCACCAGACACATCAGATTCCTCTAGTTGTACCAGCATTTAGTCTGTGAGCTCATGGTCAGAGAGTTTTTCTTGCAGTCTGTCCTCTGTTTGGCTTGGGGTCTCATTGGATGGTTTTGGGTCTTCTCTTTGTGTCATTACCCAGAGGGCATCTGTGTGTTGCAGCTCTTTCAGATATGTTCCACTGCTACTTTTGCTTGATGTCCATTAGCATGGTGTTGGGGACAGGGGAGGAAAGACCATTCCAGGGACCTTGATTAAGCTTGGGGCTCAGGTATGTGAGGGAAGCAGGGAATTGGGTGCTGGCTTTAAGGAGAGCCCCTGCCCCTCCTTGGGCCTGAATGCTGGCTCTCTCCTGGCGGAGAGACCTACCTTGCCCTTCCCTCCCCCAGCCATCATGGGTTTCCACCAATGCCCTCTGGGGGCAGCGTTCATTGCTCTTCCCCTGACCATGGAGGCCACTTCTTCCCTGCCCAGCACCATGCAGAGGCTGCCTCAGGATTCCTGTAGCTCCTCCCTGTGTGTGTCTTTTGGGATTCATGGAGGAAAAGCCTGCAAGAGGCTGCTAAAGCTCCTGCGTCCCATGTCCCCACGGCTTCACCTCCCATGCCGCGCACCTGACCAGCTTCTATGGCACCTGTGGTGTTGTCTGGGGAAGCAAACCCTCCAGTTCCATTTCTCGGGCAGGAACCTGTCTCTGCCACACTTGGAGTTAATCGGTTGACCTGCCACCTCAGTTATCAGATGGATTCAAGAAAAGTGAGTTATCTGCATTTTTCTAGCTTTTATCGTTATTATTTTTCTTCTGGTGATAAGGGCAGTGCTTTGTTTCCCGCGCTGACCCAGGAAGGCTTTCCTCAGGCCTACATGTGTAGAAGGTGACACGCTCTCGGGTCTAGAGGAGTGGGGTCTAGAGTCTAGAGGCCTATGTAAACTAGCTCTCAAGGCCCTGCTGTTGTTTTGAGCTGCACATCCGCACATACAGGCGCTTCCCAGAAACCTCAAGTTTCTCAGCCTGTCTCTGAGCACATCAGCGTTCCCATTTTGGAAAAGGCTTTGGAAAATAGGAATAAAGATGGAGCTTCAACCTGGGCTCACGTCCTCCAACATGAGAGGTGCCAACTGGAAGAATCCTTACGGACGGGCTGGGCTGTGACAGACACTGAGCGGGGCCTCTGTGACTGTCAGGTGAACCCTGGCCGGCATGTTAGGCCTGGGGGCTCACAACTCACGGGAGCAGGTCAAGTAATAGTGGTTTCAGAGAGGAAGTGAAAGCTTTCCCTTCTAAGCCAGGCCATAAACTCCCTCAGCAAAGTTGTTTGTAGGAAGTGGTAGACCAAATATTATTTAAGGAAGAAAGCAGGGAGGTGAGGAGTCTGGCCAAGGAATTTAATCTCACCTTGGGGAAGTGATTACGTCCAGTGGTGAAGGAATGTTGAAGAAGCTGCTTGGGAAGGGACTTGAGTCTGTTTGCCACCCATCCTCCAAGAGAATGATGGGAAATCCCCCCCCATAGGACCAGGGGAGAGCAAAACGTGGGGGCAACTTGGAGGTGACCTTCCCTACTCCTTGTATGAGTTTGCTAAAGCTGCCGTGTCTGCAGCTGTAGCCCTGTGGCATCCAATCCTGTGGCATCAGATCTCGGAAGCTAAGCAGGGTCCAGCCTTGTTAGTACTTGGATGGGAGACTGCCTGGGAGCACCAGGTGCTATAGGCTTGGGAGACAGACCCGGTATCCCACTCCCAAAAATCAATCTGCCATTGAAAACCCTATGAACAGCAAAGAAGCACTGACAATACTGTTTCGCCTGTTGTACATAGGGTTGCTACAAGTCGGATACCGACTCGACGGCACCTAACAACAACAACAGCAACAAAGCTGCCATGACAAACCACCACAAGCTGGTGGCTTCTATCTCAGACATTTACAGTCTCACAGTTCTGGAAGCTTCAAGTCAAAAACAAAGGAGCTGGCAGGTTGGGTTCCAGCTCAGGGCCCTGGGGGAGGTCTGTTCCGGGCCTTTTCCTGGCTTGTTGTCATTGCCTGCTATGTCTCTAGACTTT
Organism: Pedetes capensis; assembly: GCA_007922755.1. Lineage (NCBI taxonomy): Eukaryota > Metazoa > Chordata > Mammalia > Rodentia > Pedetidae > Pedetes > Pedetes capensis. Next base: position 165,102 of record VMDO01001026.1, read on the forward strand.
GCTTTCCCTCTTTGTGTGTCCTCTGTATATTTGCATTTCTCCTTTCTGTGAGCACACACCCTGGGGCTGGGGCTTAGCTCAGTTGGAAGAGTGCTGCTCTGAGCTCTCTGAAGCCCTGGGTTCAATCCCCAGCACTACAGAAACGGGAGAAGAACCTGGCAGTCCACTCCTGAAGCAATCAGCCAAGGAAAACTGTGTGGATAGCAGAGAAGCACCAATATAGTGCCAGGCATGGCACAGTGTTGGGGAGTGATTCATTCTGTTGTACATCGGGCCTTTATGAGATGGACCCGACTGGATAGCACCTAACAACACAAACCTGGTCCAGTATGGCCTTATGTTAACCAATTACATCCACAAAGACCCTGTGCTAAGAAAGTCCTCTCCCAGGCACTGGGGAGCAGGACTGAATCCTGTGCTGTTTTTCTTGGAGGGGGAAACTGTTTACCTTACTCATCCAACACCATTCTGCATTTTAGGGATGGACCACTGAGGCCAGAGGCGGAGAGAGGTAGGGAGGCATCACCCAACAGCAGATATTCATTGAGGGCTGGCCATAGCTCAGGCTTGATCTGTCATTAAATCAAACCTGCTTCCTGGTTGCTTGGACTTGACATTTTAATGAGGAGACAGAGACAACCCTCATTCCAGGGAGGACCTTCGAGTGGCATGAGAGATGAGGCGCTCAGGCAGAACAGCCTGGGTTGCCAGGAGCACACAGCGAGAGGGAGGTGTGAGCTGAGCCCTGGTCACGAGGAGACAGCCACCAAATGGTCTGGCAGAAAGTGGTGCAGAGCATCTGTGCTAAGGCCCTGAGGTAGGACACGTTTAGCCACAGAGCACATGTAGGGCTGTTGGGAAGTGGTAGGGTCGATGCCTGGGGATGGGGTTGGTGAAGCGGCAGAACCGGCTCCCTCGGTGCCCCAGGAGCCACAGGAAGGGGCGTGGGTATCATGCTAAGGACATGGGGACCCCGTGGGGAGATTTGAGCTCAGGACCTACTTGCTCTTGATTACTTTAAAAGAGACCACCCTGAAGGTTAGGGCTTGTGACAGACAAAATAGTCCACAGAGCCCCTGGCAGACCTCGACTCCCATGCCTCGTGCTAGTGCGAGGCACTGAGTGCTTACCTGCTCTGCTTCTGTGTCTCTCAACACAATACCTACTGTTTAGGTGCCCTTTAGGCACAATCGAGGCACCAGGCTGTGGTGTGGCCAGCACATTTCCCAGCTGGAGGGCAGGACCTCTTTTCACTCAGCCCTGGGCACTGGTGTTCCCCCTTCCTGGGGCCTCCATGCTCTCCTGGGTGCAACATTGCATAAGGGGGCTCCCCCTTATGCAATGGCCTGCTGCATCTGTTCACAGGGCGAGGGACCAGTTGGTGTTTGAGGAGAGGAGAGAGACAGAAGGGAAGGAGAAAATACAATAAGGAGGGAGGGCCAGGAGTGTTTGCCAGTCAGGTCCCGTGGTCACCTCTGAATGCGTGTTTGCTGGTGTCCTCCCCTCCTGGGTGGCACAGGTGCAGTGTTGGGGGCCCACAGCGGGCTTCGGGGTCACAGGAAAGGGTAGGGGGAGAATCACCTGGCGGCCTTAGTCCCAGCTGCCCTGGGTACCGACCACATGACCTTGGCAGCTTCCTGAACGCTCAGCAGCACTGCGGTCTCAGGCCACCTGGGCCTGCCCAGGCTTGCCCACGGGCTATATCGTGGAGCAGTAGCGCATGCTGCTCATGTCCAGCTAAGCTCCCGACGTGAGGTCGTGCAGTGCTGTGGGGAGCCTAGCTGAGCTGGCACCTGGCACGTGGCAGCAGGTGACAGAAGCTCCCCTCTCTGAGCCCTGGGTTTCTCTCCACAGTGCCTCTCTCTCTGGCTCTGCGAACATCAAGTGAGATAATGAGGTTTCAAAGGAACACTGCCCCCCATTTGAAAACCAGCGACTCCCCACATACTCTGGGGTGTCCAAGCCTTCGGGATACGGAGCAGCAGGGAGGCTCACTGAGGTGTCCATGTGGCACAGGTGGAGCCACCCCTAGTGGCATAGGGTGGTGCTGACTCCGTCCCTCATGGAAGGGCTTGGTACATGGCAGGTGAGCGCGATGTGTTCATTCTTCCTTGTCTCAGGGCTGCTGCCCTCCTCCCCCCCTGGAGATGTTCTCCTGCCACTTCTTGTCCTCAGGGGCCTCACCACCCGGCCTCCAGGACTGACTCTGGCCACCCAAGCTTGCAGCCCTTCATGGCCCTGGACAGTGTGGCAGCCCCTGTGACCTGTGCTTGGCTGCTGGCCTCACGAGGAGATGGTAAGGGTCATCTATTTATATCTCTGGTTAAGCCTGGACTGCACAGTGTGGGCTTATCGTGGTAGGAATTTTCCATGGGCGTGGAGAGAGCTATTTTTTCCATGGCTGGAAAAAGCACATGTAAGCATCCTTGCTCTAGGGGGTCCAGCCATGAGCAGTTGTGCTGAGCCTAAGGCAGAAGATTGACTCCTTTCTAGAGGAGGTGAGAAATACTGGGCAGGCTCAGATGGCACTGCTGCTAGAGGCATGCCTGGGAGGTGACTGCCACTCCCCAGCCTCCCTACCCTGGGGTAAAGTGAGGCAAGAGTGTGTGGGGGTGGAAGCTTCTAGAAGGCTGTAGGAAGGAAGTCACAGCCCCCATATCTGAAGATCCAGGAGAATTAGGCCTCCCCCAAGGTGGCAGAGGGGGAGCTCCTGCCTGGGTGGAGATTTCCTGAGCAAGGGGTGGAAGAGAATGGGGTGCTATGGGGTGTCATGGGGGTTGGTCCTGTATTCCAAGATTTACCACACTGCTTAGGAAAAGTGCAAATGATTTCAGGGAATGTGAGGGAACTTTTCAGATTAAAGTTGATTGCAGAGTCTTTCCACTTAATGTTATTGAACTCTGCTGTCTAGTTATCATTGTGCTGTTGTTAGGTGCCATCAAATTGGTGTTGGACTCATAGAGACCCTACATACAACAGGTGAAACACTATTGTCAGTGCTTCTCTGCTATTGATAGAGTTTTCAAATGGTAGATTGATTTTTAAGAATGGGTTGCCACATCCTTCTCCTAAGCCTACAGTATCTGGTGTTCCCAGGCAGTCTCCCATCCAAAGACTAACCAGGCCCGGCCCTGCTTAGCTTCTGAGATCTGATGGGATCCGACACTACAGTGGTATGGCTGCAGGCCTCTAGCTATCATAGGGGATGTTAGTAAAAGTTGCATTCATTGCTGCATTGCATATAGTCTGCCCTGAATTTGGAAGGAGGAGCCAAAGTGCATGATTCTTCTTTTCAGTGTGATAGTTCCCTTTGCTCTTTATTCATCAAAATTGTCTTTTCAGACTTATTCCCTATCAACAGGTGTGCTATGAGGCGCTTTGTAACAAAATAATGATGCATATACAGTTGTCTCTTGATGTCTGAGGGGGATCAGTTCCAGGACCTTCTTGTCTGGGAAGGCACAAGTCCCTTATATAAAATGGCCTAGTATTAGCATGGAAACTAAGGACATCCTCTCATGTACTTTAAATCATATCCAAGTTATTTATAGTACCTAATACAACATAAATGCCATGTAAATAGTTGTTATACTATATTGGTTAAGGAATAATGGCAGGAATGAAGTCCACACATTTAGTGCTGCCATGCTTTTTTCTTCCTGAACATTTTTTGTTTGCAATTGGTTGAATCCACAGATGCAAGACTTGAGGACATGAAAGGCCGATTGTAGTACCATTTAATGACACCTGCTGTGTGGTGACAGTACTAAAAGGGTTACATGAATCGTCTTACCTAAATCTCAAGAGTAACCTTCAGTGCAAGCACTTTATTATTCCCAAAGTACAGATGTGGTAACTGAGGCTTACAGAGGCTGAGCAGGTTGTCCAAAGTCATGTAGCCACTAAAATGGCAGAACCAGGGCTTGCACTCAGGCCTGGCCCCCTCTGCCATCGGTTCAGACCACCCCAGAGCTGCTGCAGGTCTACCTGGTATGAGTGCCACTGGCCATCTCAGCTTTAAAAGGAGGGATAATCAATGGCAGACACTGAGGGAGGCTCAGGGGACACAGAACCCAACCACATGGCAAAACCACGTGACATGTGGGGTTGGGAGGAGGGGGTTCCGGGATCTGATGGCCTAAATGCACGACTTAGTGCTCAGATTGCACCTCTGCATGCAGGATGGAGAGGCATGCTGGGATGACAGGCATCTTTTGAAGCTGTGTGTTTGATATTGCACCCTGGTCAGTGGGGCCTTTGCAGCCCTGACCATCTCCTTCCACATATGAAGGTAGCAGCACTGTCTTCTCAAAGTCAAAAGGATGGTTACCCAGGGCACTTTTTTGGGCTCATCCTCCATGGGAGAAGGACCTGGCAACCCATTCCGAAAAATCAATCCGCCATTGAAAACCCTATAGATAGCAGAGAAGCACTGACAATAATGTTTCACCTGTTGTACATAGGGTGGCTATGAGTGGGACACTGACTTGACAGCACCTAACAACAACATCCTCCATGTGCCGACTATCTTCAGGTGTCCTGGGGGGTAAACTGAGCAAAATACCATTGCAATTCTTACATTGCAATGTAAATCTGAATCTGAAACAGTAGTTGTACAGGTCAGAAAGCTTGGGAGAGAAATGTAGAGCTCAAGGCCATGGTCAGAGGCTTGTTGCTCACTGTCCTGCCCAGTTCATCTGAGACATCAGCTTCTGGGAGTGCCTTCAGCCCTGTCGAGGGAGGCAAAGTGACAGGCCCCAGAGCAGGGAGGAGTAGAGAGTTAGTGTCCTCCACCACCCTGTCATGTCAGCCAGGCTCCTCTGGGCTTTCAGGAGGTGTAGACACTGTGTGGGCATGAGACATGTCAAAGTGGGGATACGTGATCCCCACAAGAACTGACCATGGATTTGTTGACCTGATTAGTTGCCTGATAGGTCCACTGTTATTTGGATAGCCAAACTGTTGTTTTTAAATTATTCATGTTTTGTGTCTGTGCATCCTGTCTACGTCAGTAGATTTGTTTTGGTATGAGAAATGAAGAAAAATACATGCCTGGTTATTGACGGGAAGCCATCCATTGATTTTGGAGAAAGGAGGCAGCAGTCTTTGGAATGGCTGATCCAGCAGGATAGTTAGGAAAAGCAGTAGTTCTGCCTGGGTTTAGCCAGCTTTAGGTAGTAAGACAGGATCAGACATTGTCAGGTATAGTCGGCAGGGCTGTTGTTGAGTGGCTACTTACCCGGCCAGGGTGAGCCAGGGACCTAGCCTGCCTGAGGGTCCCCGCTCAGGTTATCTTCCCAGAGCCCAAGGTAGCCTCTGAGCCCTCTTGCTGTTTCCTCTCGCTGGGTATCATCTGTTTCTTTGCATCTCTCTCTGAACATTCTCCTGTGGAGCCAGAAAGTGGTCAGCTCTTCTCCCCTTGAAAACATGGAATCCAGCTATGACAGAGATGTGACAGCTCCCTGGGGGCTTCCTCTGTAGGACTTGCCATTAGGATGGCGGCACTTGGGTTTAAATGGTCCCTCCCTTGTGCACATGGACCAGTGGCCAGGATTCTAAGTGCCTGCATCTTACTGGCTGAGACTTCCCTGTCTCTGACCTGGGCAATGGCCCAGAAACTGGCCCTTCCCTCCCTGGGCTTTCCCTCCACCTTCTGAGAGAGATTCTGCCCCTCTTGTTGCTCCTGGATGAAACACACACCAATTTCTGCAGTCCATCACCAGCCCCACGCCTCTTGGAGGACGGGAACACCCAGTGGAGAAGTTGGAAGGCAGCTAATAAAACCACCCTGGCAAACACCTGTGGCTGGAAGACCAAGGCCAAGAGAGCTGGTCACAGTTTAGAGACAACTCTTGGTGCTTCCCTAGCATGAGAGGGGCAGAACATACAGAGCTTTCAGAAGGTCCGAGGGTGTCAGGGCCTTCTCATCCTCCATGAGTCAGCAGACACAGTTGTGTTGGGGGACGGGGTGGTGAGTGCTCTCCAAGGCGGGGGAAGTTTTTGGAGTCTTGCCAACACTTGGGTCAAACCCATCTACAGGTTCACCCCCTCAGCAAATCCCATCAGCGAGGCTCCAAATGGTCGTTGAGATTTCATTTCTCAAGTTAAGTAGTTCTCATTCTGGTTTCCAAACCTGAGTCATTATCAAGTTTAAGGAAAGGCGCATTTCTCTTCCTCACCAACAGCCCTCCAAGCCTCTCGCACCCTCCCGCCTGCATCTGTGAACTTTGGGGAGTGCTCCTGCAGAGGATTTATGGTAGAAGACAGTGCAGAGTGAGGATGGAGACAAGGACCCCTGCCTGGGGACATGACCCGTGTGTGGGTCGGGTGTGAGGGCGTGCCGACACTTCTCTGCCACATCACCCCATGGAGTTCTGCACGAGGCCTGATGGAGACACGGTGGCTGCTTCCACACCCAAGGTGTTTATTAAACCGTCAAGGAAGGCCTTTACACCCAAGCCTGGAAGCCTTTGTTTTCTTTTATCCCCCCTCAGTTTACAATCAGACCTTGGCAGGAATGTCAACTGAGACTGTCACATAAATCAAAGCCCCCTCTCCTTCCTAATGAGCTACTGGGTGGGCGCTGCAGCTGTCCCTCCCTTAACATTCGTTCATTCATTCATTCCACAGCGTGACTGAGCACCTCTGTGCTGTGGGTCGCAGGTACAAATTCACACAAGCCAGCACCTCCCCACAAGGACTGCAGAATGACGGAAGCCCAGGAAACAGAAACCAGGATATAGGAGGTCAGGGCACAGAGCAGGTCCCCTGAGGGCAGTGGGGGAGGCCAGGGCTCAGGGTATGTGGGAGGCACCAACAGCTTGCACTGACAGCTTCCAGGGGGTCTGGAGCCTGGGCTTTGTCTAACAAAAGCATTAGGGGTGGGGCCATGGGCTACAGGCAGCAGGCAGGCAGGCCCAGCCTGGCCCTCACACATGGTGGTGGCAGAGGTCCTGGGGCAGGGGCTGCCCCTCACGCCTTCACTACCAATATCCCAGGTAGGGTGCGATGCCCACCTAGCCTCATGCCCCTCCTCACAGCTCCACCGCACCCCAGGAACATGCAAAGGGAGGGTGGAGCAGACGCCCTTGCTTCCCCAGGCTACCAACTCCAGGTCTTTCCCCCTCCTGGACTCCCCCACCTGTGCTCCTCCCTGGCTGCCTAGGCCTCTGCCCCTTCCTCCTCCCTGCACTTACTACCAACCTCCTGACTGCTGGCTTTGCATTGTCTTCTTTGGTCTCTTTGCCTCTGACTTTTGGGCCTCACCCTTGCATTCTGCCTTCTGAGGGACCCTCACAAATGCCCCCTCACACCTCCGAGGAGCCAGCTGCCTCCGCACAGGCCCCGTGAGGACGCTCAACATGCATATTGCAAACAAGGGAGAGGCCAGATTCTGGCTTCAGAGCCCTCTTCTCTGACAAGCAAAGTCATGGCTAACCCAAGCCCTGCCTCAATAGCTTTGGAGAAGCACTGCTGGCTGGGCTCCCCAGACGGCTTTCATATTTTGACAATGCAGATCCCTGAGATGTCTGACCCTGCTGTTTCCCAGAGCCCTGTTACCACCACCTCATTGCTTATTAAGAAAACAAGGCCTGCCGTCGGCTGCGACGTCCCTGTGTGCCTGCATCAGGAACAGAGCATTCGTCAGGCCCAGTGCTGATGGATGGGCTTGTGAAGGGATTCCTCAGCAGGTCCCCCGCTGCCTTGGTGGCCCACGGATGCTCCCCTCCCTCAGGGTCAATCTTAACAAATGACTATTACTTTGGCCCTAAGCCCAGTGATGAAGGTGGCTTTTGTCCAACAGCCACAGGCTGAAGTTTGCTCCGTCTTCCTCACCCTGATGCCATGACTTGATAACGGATGTGTGGATGCAGGAGAACCTGGTTTCAGGTCCTAGTTCCCTCCTAGGCTGGTGAGTGGCACTCTGGGAGAAGCTACAGAATGCCCCCCCCCCCCCCCCCGCCCCAGGAGGCATCCATGTGCCCAGAAAGTATTTGGAGGGGTCTGACGGAATCAAAGGGCAGAGGGTCACTGTGGGTTTCTTAGGGGAGCAGTGAGGGGCAACGGCCCTGTAAGACCTTGACGAAGTCCCCACGCAGGCCCCTCCTGAGGGCTGGCTGGGAGGTGAATGCTGTGGGGTCTCTGACAGGGAGCCCTAGCTCGGCCTATGGCCAGGTGCACGATCCTGGCGAGGCACCATGTGTTAGCTTTCTCCTCTGTGAACAGGGCGAGGGCAGTGCCTACTGATGCCTGCCATGGCCTCTAAGGCCCCACAGCTCCCAGCCCCAGGAACTGCTGGTGAAAGTGGGCTTTCTTCGAGGTGTTTGTTTCTATCCAGCCCGTTTGTGTCTCCATAACATCCCTCTTTTTATGTGTCCCACTTGTGTGTCTTACGAGAAAGTGTAGGACCCCACCTGTCGGCTTCCCCTGCAGGTCCTGGCCCAGGGGACAGCCTCACAGAAACACCTGGCTGTTTCTCCAGCCAGGCAGGGGTGGGGAGCTGGAGCACAGAGCAATCAGAGTGGCTCCAGCAGAGGCCAGGGCTGGCTGGGTCCTGTGAGGTGTGGTGCCCAGGACAGGTGGGACACGCCTGGAGCCTGCAGGGGACATCATCCCACTTGCCCTGGGCCAGTGTGGCAGATCTGCGACAGGTTTGGTGTGCGGGATCTGGGATGGCACTGCCTTTCATCTCCATTTTCCTGGCCAAGGATGGGGGGATCCCAGGGAAAGCTGGTGGCTTCCCTGGTTTTTCCTGTCACTTGTCACCATAGAGAAGCCTGAGGCGACCACTGTCCCCAGAGGGGCACAGAGCCAGGTGTGGAGGGGGCTGCCCTCCCCAGAAAGGCTGGGAGAATAGGGCTGGGCAGCTCCGCTCTGCAGGGGAGGCGTGGGGAGGGCGGAGCTCACGGCGGCTCTGTGTGGTGGGGAAAGGCCACTGTGTTCCCAGACGAGCCGTGTGCCGGCAGTGAGGTCATAACTTCCCTGTGTCCTGCAAGTGCTGTGCAGCAGACTGGGTGTCTAGCTCCCATGGATGTACATCATGACTGTAGCTGGAGGCTACCCAGCACCCTGCAGTGGCCTGGGAGCTTTCTGGGGGGCTGGCTTGGGCATCAGTGGCTTCCCCTGACCCTGCCCTGCCTGGCTGTCCTGACTCCAGCTGTGTCCAGCCCTCAGAACCTCACTCAGCCTATATTTGCTGGCAGAGAGACCAGAGAAGCCCTGAGAAAATCAGCACTTGCCAGGAACTGCTGAGCCTTTGCCAAGGCCAGGAGGGCTTCCTGCACACAGGCCTCAAGTTCAAGGGGTGCCGCCAGGAGCCTGGCATTGGAGAAGCTGGGTGCAGCCTGCAGTGTGGCCAGGGCCCTTTCATGCAGGGTGGGTTGGGAGCTGCATGAAGGCCCAGAGACACCCAGCTCAGGGAGCCCCTGAAGGGCCGAGGATCCCAGAACGGATGACTCTGGTGACTCACCTGGTCCTGATGGTCCCCATCTCGGGAACGGGGTGGAATGCTGCGTGTCCCACCTCAAACTCCACGTCCTGGGCCATCAGCTTCTTTTTGCAAGACAGAGCCTGATGAGGAGGGCCAAGGGTCCTGGAAATCGTTGCCCATCAAGCCCGGGTAAGCTAACAGGCCGGTTCCAGGACAACGCTCACAATGTTGCATGGAAGCTTGCTGTGCCAAGGGGACTCAGAGGAGGGAGGACAGACACAGGGCAGCACCCCCATAGCTACTTCCTGCACCCTCGGTCCCGCCCCACTCAGCCTTCCTGGTGAGTCCCTGGACCTCCTCCTCTGCCTTTCCCGAGTACTCAGGACTCAAGTTCAAGGCTGAATCTTGAGCTGGACCCTTGGCCCTCTCCTCTGTGGGGACGCCCTGTTGTCCTTTAGTACCTGCAGCTCCTCCTTGCCTTCCTCAAGTGTTGCTCTGAGACCCTGGTGAACGAGGAGAAGGGTGGAAATGCCCTGACCACACGGGCTCCAGAAAGTCTATCCAGAGCCTCCAGGAAGAGAGGAGAGTCTCATGTCACTGGGGCCCGTGGCGCTTTGCAGAGCTCCTGGTTAACACTCCTCAGACTTTAAAACCAAAACACAATACTAGTGGCGCCACTGACTGTTGCCACTGCTTTCTCGCTCTATGAGAGTCCTATGTCAAGTTCCTGATGTGTATAATAGGATGTACCTGGCCTGATGACCTGTTACAACGTGTTACTCCTTCCTTAACCTGCAGGGAAACTGAGGCTCCAGGCAGGGAAATTGGTAGTGAGGTCACCCACTAGGAGGTGAGTTGACTGAGGTATGACCTGACCACGGCCACCCAACCCCAGCTCCAAAGCCCCAGAACTGGAGCAAGCCTCCCACATGCAGCTGGACCAAGAGGGCCGCTGGCTCCTCCTGCCTCTGCAGTGACCTGAGGGATGGGGGAGTGGCCAGCAGGGGAGTTGATCTCAGAAAAGAGGCATCACCAGGCAGGGAGAGGGAAGACAGCTGGGCCGACCACTGACCATGCGGACAGCCTCCAGGGAGGAACCCACACCATCACTGTAGCCGGCTTCTCTGTCTCCTCATCTGTCCCAGCTGGATGCACCAACTTACTTGTCCATAAACTTGGGCCATCTTTACAATTTTAATTTGTAATCCCCAAATCTCAGGAATGTACACAAGTCCCATCATCGGATTGTTTCTCTCTCCAGTGCAGGGTTGCGCCAGGGAGCGGTGGCACAGGCAGCTGACACCCTCGGCAGGAGAGGGTCTGTGCACAACTCTACACCTTGTAGGTTTACAAGCTGGGCAGATCACGGGACGTCCCGAGCCAGCTTTCTATAAATGGAGGACGGTTGCAGCAGCTTCAGCCTTGGCTTGTTTTGAGGTTGGAAACAACAGGAGATGTTTGAGAAGTGTCCATCATGCTACCAACACTCATTTCACAGACACTTCCAGTGGGCCTTTCTCTGGTCTCTGGTGCCACAGCGATCAGCTTCTGGTACCTGGCCCCAGCTTTGCAGAGACCCAGTCGAGGGCAGAAAGAAGGAGGTCCAGGTCTGGACACGTGGCTGGAGGGTTTGTGCACCAAAGCACTTTGCAAAGCGAGCGTGGAGCACTTTTCAGGGTAGGTGTGGAAGCAGAGCTGGCCCCCTTACCTTGCAGTTCAAGTGACCTGCAAGCTGCAGCCTGAAATACCAAATGGAAAACTCCAGAAATAAATTATAGGTCTTAGATGACATTTATTATAGTACATTGTTATATTCTATAAGCTTTATAAGATATATAGGTAAAAACATAATACATATGGGGTTTGGTGCTATCTGCAGGTGTAGGCTTCTGTGGGGCCTCTTAAAATGTATCCCCCATGGATAGCAGGCTCTTCAAGGGGGTCTAGGGCCCTGATGGGAGGGGCAGAGAGGAGGGGACAAATGCAGAGCCACGCACACAACTCAAGACTAGGCCATGTTCTCGTTCCTTTGTCTCTGATGATGCCTAGAAACATCCTGTCACATTTCTTCTACATCGCTGTTAGGGGATATCATCTGCTTGTCCCCTGGGCACATTCCTGGGGGTGCAGGGCTTATGCCGCTGCACGCTGGCCTTTGCCAAACCTGCCTCATAGCGGGCCCAGGGCTTCCACAGGGGATTCAGACTCTCTGGGCCAAGCTGCCATGGTGGGGGCCCCATGAATGCTCTTCTCCACTGAAAGCGGTGTTCAGCTTGGGGGCCTGGGCCTGACAGCCAGAGTGCCTGGGCCTCACTTTGTAAAATGCTCCCCAAGTGCTGACCTGGGGCCTACATAGCTATTCTAGTTCAGCTCCTACAGACCCAGAGCCCTCGTTCAACTCAGCTCACCCAGCCAGGGTCATGGCCCCTCACCCCTGCCCTCTGCCCTCTGTCCCCTGACCATGGATATCTCCCTTGTCTCACAGGTTTGGGGCAGAGGTCAAGGCCCTGCTCTGCCCACACAGACCTTTGTGTGGTGATGGGTTCCTGCTGCCCTGGGCATGTCTGCCTGGCTCTGTCACTGAGTGTGGCTCTGGACCACCCACCAACAGGCCGGCGGGGGCCAGGAGCATCTTTCCATTGCCATTGGCCCAGGGCAACCTTCCCAAAGCTCTGAGCTCAGAGTGTCCCTGCCAGGGAGCCTGGCAGGCCTCTGGCTCAGTGGTGGGGGCCTGAGGCCAGTGTCATCTGGGAGCAGGGGATGCAGGAGCCCTAAGATGCCGCTCTCCTCAGCAGGCTCCCGAGCTGCCTGAGGCTCTGAGTCAATGGAGGCAGAGGCAGAGGGGTTGCTCTGCCTTCTTTCTGGTGGGTCCCCGACTCCCTGCTCTGTAGGCCTGGGATCTGCTCTGGCCACCACCCTGTGGCCTCAGCTTTCCGCCAGTGGCTGCCTCAGCCTCCCCAGGGGATCAGCTGGAGGAGCGAGAAGAAGGTCACTGCACAGCACCTCCTGGGTCATTAGGCCCCAGGGAAGAGTCCCCATATGCCAAGGGTGGCAGTGGCTGACCCTTGGGGGAGGAGCTGGGCCTGTGGCCCTGTTGATCTGCCTGCCTCTGGGCCCCATGCAGCTTCCTTCTGCTTAGCGCCACTGGCGAGCCCCAGGGACATTGGGACTCACCATGCAAAACCCCCAGGCCACAGGACCCAGACAGTAGGAATCTTCCGCCCCTCCCTCTCCCTGCTGCCCTGCCCCTCTGCCAAACCCTGACCTGCCCTCGGCAGCAGCTGGCTTCTCTCTTGCCTGCCTCGCTGCCCCTTTTCGTGGTCCCTGTCCCTGGCACAGGCCCGTGCCTCCCTCTCACACCTCCTAACAGCCACGGGGGCCCTGGGCTCTGGGCCCCCTCCTCAGGGACCCCAGAGTGGCCTTCCCAAAGCCCAGCCAGGGCCTCCTCGTCCTGGAAGGCAACATCACAGCTCGGCTTTCCTTCAGAGTGTCACAGGTCCAGACGGGGCCATGGAAGTGCTCCCGTCACCCTCGTTATGGGGGCAGAGGGAGCCACGCACTTGGAGAGAGGCAGAGGCCCTGGGGAGGGACCTCCTCCCTCAGTCCGTGGTCTCTGGCTCTGCGCTCCCTGCCACATCCCTTTCTCAATGAAGAGCTGACACCTGCTCGCCCAGGCAGGCAAACCAGGTCCCCTCTGGCCATCTCATCAAACAGCCTGAGTCGGTTAACCAGCCCCTGATGTCCCTGGTGTCCTTGCATCTGCCGCCTGGCTCACCCCACCTCTGGATCACTGAGGTGTCTCCCGACACCTGCTTCTCCCACCAGGGTTTCCCGGCTCCCCAGCTTGGAGGGCCAGGCCCCAGCCTGCCACAAGGTCTGGCGCACTGGTGCAGCCCCAGAGCCCTCCTTGGTCCCTGCCCCACCTCAGCTCCCAGAATCCTGGGACCTCATAGGCTACCACGCCTGGCTCTTCTCACCTATCTGGGCCTTGGCACCTGGTGCGTCTTCACTTGGGACATCCCTACCCCTCCTAACATTGGCTTTCTACCATAGGTCCTTCCTTCTCTGCATGACACTGTGCTGCCTCTTCCAGGTAGACCTCCAGGCCCTCAGCTTGTGTCTCACAGGCCAGCTTTGGCTTCCTCAGCTCCCTGTCCTAATGTTTATGGACAGAAGCACAAAGCAGAGACCTGTTCCTCAGGGTCTCCAGTGTAGCCTTCTGACTGCTCCTTTTGTGATCTCTCTGTCACCTTTATCCATAGGCTATCCATCACTTCCGGTCACTCCAACAGCATATGATCTTATGGAGGAGACTCAGTCTTTAAAAATATAAGCACAAACCTGACTTCCTACTCCAGGACCTTTGCATGACAGCACCCCTTCTTGTTGGGCCTTTCCTCTGGTCTAGTTAGGGGGCATATCTGCCCACCTCCTTTCTCCATCTGAGGCAGGATAGAAAGACAGGGAAATTTGGGGGACATGGAATGAGAAAGAGATTTCACCCCAGAATCTGGTTGGACTCTCACCAGCTAGGAATCAGGAACTTTGACATGAATACCAAGAAAATTGCTGCCAGGACTGCCTTCATAGAGACGTTATTTTTGAAGAACATTTTAAATAATTAAATGCTAAATTAGTAATAAGCTATGCTTGGGGTCAAAATACATGAAATCATTGAATTTAATCTAAGATCACATATGGGATTATGCCCAAACTACTCCCTAGTGACATCTTTCTGTAAACCCAGCTTAGGGATAGCTTCATAAACCACTTGGTAAAGCCAAGTGTATATATATGCATTGTGATGACATCTAAGGGCTTATGTCTCCTCTTAAGAGGCCTGTGTCCATGTTTCAAGTGTGTGCCATTAAACCTTCTAACTTTGTTTCACTCTCTGACTCCCCTGAAGTTCTTTTCTGTGAAGCAGTCAAGGACAGGGCTTAGCCTGAATGGAGGTCCTGACTAGGGGCTGTATCTGTCACCACTGCTGCCATGGCCACTGCTCACCGCTCTGCCTCTCTTTGAAGGAATGTTTCCAGAAGTGTGTCTAATACCGATCCTGGTCCCTGCTTCTCTATGCTCTGTGCCTACAGCTCTGTTCCCATGGGGCCCCCCTCCTTGGGGTGCAGCATCTGTCCTGTTGTTGGAGCCCTACATTCCCAATACTGCCCATCCCTTCTAGAATCAAATCCAGACCCTGGACCAAGGCCCACACTAAATGACCTATACTGGGCCTGAGGATGCCTCCGTACTTGAGTACTGGCATGTTGAACGGAGCCGGACGTAGCTCAGACTAACTGAACCTGATTCAGGAGGAGACGAGTGTGACAAACAGCTAAGTCGCAGGCAATCACAGGAGGCCAATGGATCCACATGAGGCAAAGGCCACGCTCTAACCAGCTGAGCTGCCCCTGTGCCTCACTGCTGCTTTCCATCCAGTTCTGCCTGGTTACTTTGTTGGCAGGGGCTCTTTAAAGCAGTTCTGGTCCTGAGGGCTACCAATTGTGAATTAAAAACAAAACAAAAATACATAAACAACAGAAAGAAACAATCAAGACCTCTAAATTAAATATGTTGTAATTTTGTCTTCTGATACTTGTCATGACTGCATCATCTTCTGCTCTACCCTCATTTACCCTATTCTAATTATCGCTGATCTGGGAAGTTCTGCAATAGGAAGCTTTCATTCCTACCCCAGGACCTTTGCACCAGCTCCTCTCCTACTTGAGTGGTCTCCAGGCTGGTAAGGAGGGTGGCTCTATTCAGGATGTATCCCTCAAATTCCTATAGTGCACTCCCTCAGGGCAGGCTTCCCATACCTTTGGACTTGACGTATCTTCTGCCCTGCCCACTCCCCCTCTCTGACCACAGCAAGCTTAGTTTTAGTCATATCGCATGTCAGAATCTGAAATGTTTGATGGTCACTTGCTAATTATCTATCTATCTCTCTTTCCAGAAATGTAAACCTCCAGCAGGGGCCTCCTGTGCCTTACTCATCTCTGCGCCCAGTACCCAGCTGGGCATAGCATATGCTCATTCTAGCTGGTGGGTGGAGGAGCTATGGAGCCCCAGATGTTCCTTCCTGCGTCAGAACATGACCTGCCACAGATGGGCCACAGTTGTCTGTATCCAGGGCTGCGGAGACTGTGGCCCACATCAGACCTCTTCAATAACATGGAATTAATGATACCTTATAAACGGTTGTAGGCAATACATTTCTAGATCAAAACGGCATGCTACATGGAATAGCAAGGGAGAACCCATCGACTTTTCTGCTTTTCTTGCATCCTTACATTTTCCTTATACTTTTTTTTTTTTTTTTTTTTGGGTACAGGAATTAAAGCCAGGGCCTTGCACTTGCATGCTTTGCAAGTGCTGGACCACTGAACTGCACCCTCAGCCCATTTTTTTACTTTTTGAGAAAGGGTCTCGCTAAGTTGCGCAGACTGCCTCTGGTCTCAAACTTGGGATCCTCCTGCCTCCGCCTCCCAAGCTGCTGGGATTATAGGTATGAACCACCAAGCCTGGCTCTTATACTTTTTTTTAAACCACTGGTTTATGTGCTTTTAGATTTAAGTAGCCACTTACCAGACCCTACGAAAAGTGCTCAAGTGGCACTACCAGCAGGGACCATGTGAGAGGGCTGCATTCCCTTGAGAGCTGAGCCCTCTGACATCTCTGAAGTCCTGTCAACTCTGTGGCCAGAATCCTGAATGGTCACCCTTGCATGCTCAGGACAGTGTCCTCAAGTCTTCATGGAATTGCCATAAACTCTGCTCATCATTGACTATATCTGGGATATCCACTGAGAAAGCCTCGAAGTCACATGGTGCAGGTCCGGTGAATGAAGTAGATGAGGACACACTGCAATGCTTTCATCTGACCGACACTGAGCACCAGAAGCCATGTGTACACAGAGCGCCCTCACGATGGAGGATGGATGTAAAGACAGAGAGAGGACTTCCAGAACTGCTTCAGCAAGAGGCAAGAAGGAAGGGATGAGCATGCGAGGCCAGTGGGAGGGTTCTGAGGGGACTGACGGCAGTGTGTCTTTTACTATAATAAATCTTTATGGAAACCTTCACTGTACCTTTTGGTCACACCTTGTACGCCAGCCACACAGAAAGCTTTGCCACTCAAGGCATTTGTCGCTCAACTGGGGAAGGAAACAAAACATTTTTAGGTAATCAGAAACAGGGGAGACAGAGCCCCTAAGATATGCACGAGGCATTGGTTATGAGCTGGGCAGAGCAGTGACATCCTGGCAGTGTTTTTTCTTTTTTTCTTTTTTTTCTTTTTAGCTTTATTCATTCTTGCTTTGGTGAGGGCTGAGGCACAAGGTCAGTAGTGCTTGCTGCTTTGTCAGCCTTCGTCTAGACACAGATCTTCCCTTCTGCTTTGGTAGGGAGCAGTGCTTACGACACTGTGGAATTACTATTCTGCTGCAGCCCATGTTCACTTTGGCCCAGCCCAAGGGGCCTGTGGAGTCTGGCTGGCCCCTTCCCTGGAAAGTGTCCTCATCCAAGGTGGCCTGGCAAAGCACCCTATATCTCGCTCCAGTCACCTGCAAGGTTCCAGCCCTGAGGCTGGCTGTTCTGGCCAAATGCACACAAAAATATTTTGCCTTCTCTGCTCTCCAACTTGCTGTTTCCTTTCTGTAATTGTGGCAGACAGAAATGTGCTTCAATGTCCTGATGAACTGAAAGTATGTGTGACTCAGGGACGGGTTTCTGGAAATTCCTATTTTAATCCCCCACATGCATGACGCACACACTTAGGCTGACCAGCAGAGCCCAGGGCCAGGGCCAGGCTGGAGTGGTGGGTCTCTGGGATGGGTGGGTCTCAGCTCTGGGAAGGGTGGGCTTCCTGGGAGGGTGGGTTCCAGAGAGGGCGGGCTTCCTAGGGAGGATGGATACTGGGGAGGGTGGGTCCAAGGGAGGGTGGGCTTCCTGGGGAGAAGGCATCGTGGGAAAGACTGGCTGTCAGAGTGAATGTCTCTCAGAGGGTGAGCTGTTGGCGTGTGTGAGAGAGGTAAAGAGCTGTGGCAGACACCCTGGAGAACTGGGCCCAGCTCTACTGCCTGCTGGACATGGCCTCTGATCCTGTCTCTTTCCTCCATAAAGCAGAGTAAGCCACCCTGCCTGTCCCACAGGGGCCAGGGAGTGACTGGACACAGAGTGGTGCCCTGAGTATGGGGAGTGACCCTCTAGCTCTGGAGAGGTGGGGGTGAGGTGAAGGAGGGGTGGGACAGAGGCTCTGCATGCTGCCTGACCTCCAGCCTCCTCCAGGGGACGGGGCAGGTTGGGTCTCTCTGGCTGGGGCTCACTTTCTCATAGGAAAAACATGTGGATTTAAAGGATCTTGGCCCCTAAAACCTTTTGGACACGTGGGGGACTTCAGGGCATGGCTGGCTGTGTACCTGGTTTCAGGAAGCACTGCTGGTCATAATTCTGTGACCTGCCCCACTTCCTGCACCCCAGCCTCACTCACTGCGGGCTGCCCCGCCCCCAAGAGCACTGCAGGCTGCCCTGTGTCATTCAGGCGCCTCTGGACTGCAGGCTGGTCCGTAGGCCACGTGCGGCCCTTGCGGCCCTTGGAGAGTCTTTCTGGCAGGCTTGGTTCCTGCCCTGTGGGTGGTCTTATAAACCGTCCCTGGCTGCTGTTTGGGCCAAGGCACACACTTCCCCCTGATGTTTCTGGTGGAGGGATTCTCCAGACCCCTGGACCTCATTAGCCCTCAGGATGGGACTCACTAGGCCTATGTATGGGTCATTACCGGATCTGGGCACTAGTTACTGTGGCCTTAGGCCCAGACAGGGAGCTGGGAAGAAAATGCCCAGTGGAGCCCTCTACTCCTCCCCTTAGAGGAAGGGATGTGGTAGCATTATTTTCAGGCCTGAGGCATGAGGGGAGCCAGGAGAACTGGATTTTGCTTTTCCACTTTTGTGGTCTTAGGCAAGACTCTGAGTGTCTGGGTGTGAGGACTTACCGTTACCATGCCAGAAGAGCACTGGCCCTCAGCAAACAGGAGCTAATGAGACAGTGATCACGATGGCTTCAAAGGTGCACTTTGTTAATTTGGGCTCAACAAAATAAAACATAAAAAATTAAAAAGTAGCCCCTGTTCTACCTGCCACCCTCCATTAGGCTCCAGGGATCCTTCTGCAAACCCAGTGTCCCAGCTCCCATGTGGGGCACCTGTGAGTGACAGGCATGGGCCACCTTGGCTCCCTTGGCAGAGCAGGGCCTGTGCTGTGCACTGGCAGCTACACCCAGCCCCGTGGGGCTCCCTCCCGCATGCGGGCTGCAGTTCAGCCAGTCTTCCACCTTATTAGTTATGTGTCCTACAGAGAGACTGAGTTCCTCCAAGCCTCAAGTGCATTTTCTGTAAGAAGACTGATGATTGCCCCAGTCACATCTGCTTCGAGAATTCACATGACACTGGACGCATATTGCATTGTCCACAGTGTCCACCTGGTATAAGGCAGCTATTGGGAGATAGGAGGCAGGAGTGAGAATATGCTGCTATAAGCTGTCTGCACTACATGAAAATAGTATATAAATGTGGGGCTAGATTATTAGAAATCCCTACTGTAAACTCTGAGGCAGCCACAAAACAAGAAGGTATTAGTAGCCAGCTGTCATGGTGCATGCCTGTAATCCCTGTGACTCGGGAGGCAGGGGCAGGAGAATCTCAGAGGCAACCTGCATAACTTTGTGAGGCCTTGTCTCAAAATAAAAAATAAGAAAAGTGGCTACGGTGCACTTGAGTGGCAGAGCACTTGCCAAACAGGATAAAGGTACAGGCACTTAACAACAGAGCATCAAGATATGTAAGGCAAAACATGAGAGGTAAACAAAGCCACTGTTGTGGTTGGAGACTCCAGCATCCCTGCCAGGGATCGATCAAGCAAGCAGGAAGGAAATTGCTAAGGAGAGACAGAATCTGTACAGAACTATCAACCAACTTGATCTAAGTGATATTTTTAGAACACTGCATCCAATGATGGCAGAATATACCCCTTTCTCCAGGCCACATGTACTACTTACCAATATAGATGGACTCTAGACCATAAAATACATCCTAAATTGAAAAGACTAAAAATAAAACTTGTGTTCTTACACCACAATAGACTTAAACTAGAAATCAATAACAGAAAGATAGTTGCAAAATCCCCAGATTTTGGAAGTTATATGATACACATCTGAATAACCCAACAGTGAAATAAGATACGTGGTTAGTATACTCACATATATTTCCTTGCTTTGTCAGTTGAGAGGGCCTGGAAGCAACAACATCTCAGTCATAAGGGGCACCTGCCTCACCTTCACCCAGATCTTGACTTCAAATACCATTTTCACTGAAAGGGATCAGCTCTTCTTAGAGATGGTTGGCTCTGAGGCTAGGGCTGGGAGCACAGAAGAGCCTGAAGTGTCTCCCGGTGCCAGAATGCAAGTATGCAAGCACACACACACTCACACTCAGTGATGGGGCTGTGCCAAGGGATGCAGGGGCCAACTGAAAGAGTTCCTGTGGCCAAAGGTGGAGGAACCTGAACAACAAAATAAAGTAGCACTGGATCAGAACAAAAGCATAGAGTAAATATTCACAAGCTCACCCTAATATCAATACTTGATTGAATAGCTCACTAAACTTGAGGGAGAATAGACAAACTGCATAGAACACAACTCAGAATACTTCATGTAGCTCCACTTTTCAAGGAGGCAGGTGAAGACTCTCCAGCTCCTACTTGCTGTTGCTATGTGGTGGCTCACTTCCAAAGAATGCAGTGTGGAGATGGGAAAAAAGAGTAACTTTACAGTATGGAAACCTGAAAACACCTCAGCCTGCTGATCAAGGCAAATAAAGTTAAGTTATGCTGATAGCATGCATCTTTAATTATCTTTAATAATCTTTACTTCTGCGCCTTCCCTCCCAAACTCCATAGACTTGGTCTGGCGGGAAAATATTAGCCAAAGCCACACTCACCTGAAGGACATTCTACAAAATACATGACATCTCAAACAATTAGGGTCATCCAGACAAGGTTATATAACAAGGAAAGTGTGAGAAACTGTCCCAGGCCAGTAGAGCAAACAGAGACAAGATGACTAAATGTCACATGATATCTGGGATGACATGCTGGCAAGGACAAAGGTACTTGGGGGTTGAACCCAGGGTTTTGCACATACTTTTCAAGCACTCTACCACTAAGCTGCACCCTCAGCCCTTTTTTATTTTTTATTTTTATTTTGAAATAGGGTCTCCCTAAATTATGCAGGTTGCTTCTGGCCTCGAACTCTCCATCCTCCTACCTCCACCTCAGGAGTTGCTGGGATTACAGGCATGGGTCGCCACACCCAACAGATGATCTGATTTTAACTGGCAACATTTGTGTGTTGTCACTTGCTGAGGAAACTACCTTTAAGATGCAGAGGACAGCTGTCAGGGATGGATTATATCTGGGTGGAGGGTGGGGTGGGTGGCAGCAGTTTCCAGGGGCAGAGGAAGCTGACCACTCTGTTCTGTTCTCTTGTGGGCAGTCAGAGCCAAACATCAGGACCCCAGCCACAGCCCAGCAGGTGAAAGAGTATATGTGTCTGTTCTCCAGTGCTATAACAAAATAGCTGAGACAGGATACTTCCTAAAGAAAAGAGGGTAATTGAAGTCATAGTTCAGGAAGTTCAAGGGCATGGTGCTGGCATCAGCTCTGCTCTGATGGCGTTAGGCAATGGCTACACATGGTGGGAGGGGGTATGTGAAAGTGAGAGGTGACATAGTAGTACAGGAAGCCAGACTGCAGGTAGGGATAGACTCGTTGTCTATAACAACCCATTCTCACAGAACTCTCCAGAGTTCTGTGCTTAACCTCTTCCAAGGGTGGTGCCTCAGTGACCTGGCCCTGGCCGCACCTCTTAAAGGCCCCACTACCTCTCAGCATCGTCCCCCTGAAGACCAAGCCGCAGACACAAGACCCCTTGCAGGGCAAATCACATCCAAACTACAGCAACAGAGGCTGTACGTTCTGCCTCTGCTGGATGGCCAGGGCCACCAGCTTGCTGACCGGAAGTCAGCGAAGTCTGAGTTTCTGCCCTCTGTCCCACTTTGCCACTCCTTAGGAATCAGCTGCCACAGAGCTCTGTGCTGCTCCAGCCCAGGGCCACAGAGGGCACCCAGATCTCAGGCAACCACCTTCCATGGAGGCTGCAGGACAGAGGTGGCTCTTCCTCACACAGAGCAACCTGGCACACATGCTCTGTAGCCAGAAACACAGAGCATGTGGGCCTCAAATGGACAAGCAGGGCTAGCTGACGCATCCCATGGACCCCGTGGTCTGGACTCTAATCACAGCATCTGTGGTTCACAAACATCCCCAAGCCCAGCTGGCAAAGGCTGGCCTTCATCAACGTGCTTCTTGCAGATTCCTGGCTTTAGCTCCCTAGCACAGACCTTGGCTTAAAGATATGCCTTTTAAGGGCTGAATCACATTCAGTTTTCAGCAGCTGTTTTATGAGGTTATGTTTTCAGGCAGCTTAGGCTAATTATTGTGTGATCATAAAAATCACCTACAGAGCTTGTTAAATTTACAGATGTTCCTGGGTCCCATCCCAAAGGAGGGTCCTGGGGATCAGTATTTTTAATATGTTTCCTGGGAGATTTTGTGATGCAGCATTAAGTGTCTAGAAAATGAAATAGAAAGTTAATGCAAAAATGTGTTTTTCCTCCCAAGTTTAAGTTCCCACACTTCTTTAAAAAAATTAGAATGGAGATAAAAGGGAGTTGGGAATCTGAAGCTAAATATTACAAAATGACAGAAGGAGCCAAAGAGGTCAAGTTCTCCCACCCACTCTTCACAGAGAGGCAACCTGGGTCAGGAGGGGGAAGGGTCAGATCAAGGTCACTCAACTGCAATGGAGGCCAGGTCCTCAGCCTCTAGTTCGTGACACCAAGGAGGTGGAGGGCAATGATCACTTACATTAGATAAAGACCCTCAATTTTTCAAGCTCATCTCCACTGGACAGCATATGACATTTTATGGGGTCTTCCTAACACTTCTATGATGTATCTCCCAAAGCCATAGAAAACCACTCTGCTGACTTCTTGCTCTCTCCTGCCCCAAATCCTCCTTTGCCCCAAAGAAGCTCCTCTCCCAGACCACTTATTGGTTGGTGGATTAGTTTCTATTGCATTGCTATGTTAAAATAGCTGACAGAAGCCCCTTAAAGGAGGAAAGATTTCTTTGGCTCATGATTTCAGAGGGTTTAGTCCATCATGGTGGAGAAGGCATGGCGGAGCAGCTCAGTTCACAGAACAATGGGCCAGGAAGCAGAGAGTGCAACAGGAACGACCTAGGGATACCCCCGTGACCTATTTCCTCCAGCAAGGTCTCACCTCCCAAAGTTTCTAGAATCTTCCAAAATAGTGCCATCAGCTAGGGACCAAGTGTACAGCACAGGAGCATGTGGGGAAATTTTCAAATTTAACCCATTACAGTTGACCTTGTGGGTCCTTTCTGGTTTGGTTCCAGCCTCACACTCTTTCTTCCACTCTCCTCCAGGATAAGCCTGTGCAGCAGGCAGCCTCAGTTTGCTTACTTCCTGGCCTGAGCCTGGGGCTTCCGACAAAGCAGGCAGGATGAAGGAAGGGGCTCTCCTGACGTCCAGAAGAGTCACCTTGAAGAGGTCTCTAAGAGGACACTGCTTTCCAAATAGGGAATTTCCACAGTCTTCTCTCCTGGGCTCTTGAGGCCACCCATGGCATCAGGGAGAGGGAGGCTGAGATTACAGAAATTGATCTATCATGGAGGGGCCCCACTGCCTCTCTCCACCCCTGCCACCATCTTGGTAATGACAGAAGAGCACCAAGGCACTGTTCTTTGAAGAGTTCTGTGCGTCACTGGGTTGGTCAGTTCATAGACATTATTTCCATTCTCGCAATAGCCATATAAGACAATGAGGTTCAGGGAGGGTAAGTAATGCATCCTGGGTCACACAGCCTGAAGGAAATGGAACCAGTACTTGATTGTGGGAGCAAAACACAGGTTCGTTCCATAGCACCAAGTTCCCATCCTGCCGGCAAGTTTTAGAGCACACTGCTCAACTCCTACACACATTCTCTTGGAATATTCTGGGTCCAATGTCCTTCTTGGATGTTTCCTCTAGAAACAGCAGCTTCTGATGACATTGCAATGTGTCATCATGGCTCAATATCCAGACCCTAAAGAAGGAGGGTGAGCCATGCATGTTTGCACATTCCTCTGAATGACATTTTAATTTTGTGGTTACCTGGCAAGAGAATGACGGGAAGGGTTAGGGCTACACTGTTCTCAGGAGAAGGAGCTATCAGAAGGGTCGGCTGGTCCCTCAGAACTGACTGTGATACTCAGCTTTGTTCTGAGTTCTGTGTAGGCATTTTCCATGTATGACTCCATGGGACCATCACAGCAGTCCTACTGTGTGACCTCCATGTTCAAGGGAGGACACGAGCCTTAGCGAACCTTGGCAATTCCCCCAAGTTAGCAGAGCAGCTGCTCATCAGAGCCAGGCTCACACGCAAGTCTTTCTGACTGCCCAGCCACTCCCCGTGATCCCTGCACTGGACTTCAGCAACTCTCCTTGAAGAGCTGAGATGATAAGATGGTATGCTTTTTTCAGAAAATAATTCCTTAAAAAAAAAAAAACAAATAAAACAGGGTCTTGCCATGTAGCCCAGGTGGGCCACGATGTTACTATGTAGCCCAAGTCCATCTTGAACTCATGATCCTCTTGCCTCAGCCTCCTAAGTGCTAGGAACACAGGCCTGCACCACAGCACCCAGTGGCAAGTATTTCCTGAGCACCTGTACCCTGGGACAGGCCCAGTGGGGCCTGGATATGTGTGGTGTGCGGCAGACATGGGCAATTAAACACAGTGAGTCACCTGCTAAGTATAGCTTAGACTCAACCTACTGGGAAGCAGAGAAGCAAAGTGGTTCATTGCCTGTTCCCCTAGAGTGGCATGTAGGTGGAGGGATGGAGGCAGACAGAGGTTGAATTGGTAGGGACAATGACATGCTCTCTCCCTACACCTCTGTGCCATGTCCTCAACCTCTGGTGGACACAGCCAGGGATAAGACATGGAAGATCCTGAAGGAGCACACAGAAGCTTTATAGAAACTTGTGTGTGTGTGTGTGTGTGTGTGTGTGTGTGTGCATGCGCGCGTGCACGCATGTGCATGTGCACATTGCAGGATTGCAGGGAAAGCCAGGCAGTGAGTGGTGAGGCTGGAGAGGACAGTGGAAGCCAGATGTGGATGATTTTGAATGTCAAAGTCAGAAGCCAGCATTCTGAACTGTAGACAACAGAAGAGCTCTGACTTTCTAAAAAGCAGAGAATCGACATCATTTCCATCAACACTTTTTCTTCATGTTTGAAAGACGAGTGTAGAGAACTTGTCATAGCCCACCAGCTCCATCCTCCCTTTCCCTCACTCTGTCCCCCTCCCCTGAGCTGGCTTGGGAGCCCTGCTGCTCAGCCTCACCACCTACCCCAGGCTCGCCAGGTTTCCCCCTGCAACTCCTTTGCTCCATGGCTATGCCGTTGGGCAGGTTCTCATCATTTTGTTGCCAGTCCATTGCAAGTGCCCTCTAATTGGATCCTATTGGAAGTTGAATTATGTCTCCTAGAAGGATGTGTTCTAATCTTAACCACTGGTACCAGCAAGGGTGACCTCAGTTGGAAATAAGGCCCTTGAAGGTATGATCAAGTTAAGATGGGGTCATGTTGGAATATAGTGTGTACAGCACCTAACAACAATAACAACACACCCCATGTGACCAGAGTCTCTACATGAAGAATAGACATGTGGACAGGGTGTCCTGTGATCACAGAGGCGGACAGAGCAATGGCTCAAGCCAGGAATGCCAAGGGTTTCTGGCTACACCAGAAGCTCAGAGAGAGGCCCAGAGAGCCCATGGTCCTACTCACACTTGAGTTTGCAACTCTCGAGTCTGTAAGTGTAAAAGAATAAATTCCTTTGGTTTGGAAGCAAATGTGGTTTCTTTGCCTTGGTATCTGCCTCCCTCTCCACTCTCCATACAATCATCAGAGAGATCTTTCAAATTGTAAATTTGCTCTTGTCATTTTCTCATTCAAAAGTGTTGGTGGCTCCCCAATACTGTCTTCCTCATCCTTATTTCATGGGTACAGTGGTCTGCATCATACCCTGGTTACAAGTGTTGAGGTTCCTAGAAGTACCGTCAGACTTTCATGTCCGTATGGGTGGAGCCAGTCACTGTGTCTGGAACATAGAAGCAAAGAACAAGTATTTGTGGAGTGAGTGAATAAATACACGAATGAAAACCACAGATGCAGGGAAAGCCATGGTTTCTGCCGTCTGCCACCATGCAGAGTTCACAAGAGCGTGAACGTAATTGATATCAGAGCAAACCATGACTTTCTTCTCTTGCATTTATTAGCAGTGCAGCTCAGGGTAAATCACTTAACTTCTCTGAGATCCATAAATCAAGAAAGAAAAAAATACATTCACATCACAGAATTTCTGAAAAAGTTAAGGAAGATGTGCAGAGGAATGAAAGGAGAGGAAGTGACAAGAGGCCACCTCAGGGCCATGTCACCCCCTTCCCAGCTAGACCTATGTGTTCATTACGGGCTATGCATTAGAATAGCCCAGATCTGGAATCTGCTGAATGCTAAGCAGAAATTTCCCCCTATTTCCCCCCTCTACCAGGACGTGCACAAGAGTGACCTTGGCAATGGAAACTGCCCTAATTACTCGTGCAGAACAATAGCCAAAGTCACACAGAGGGCCATTTAAACACAGGAGGAGCAATTAATCACAGCCTATTGGAATATTGCTTTTGGTCCTGTGCTTAGCTCACTTTATATACAGGAAATGAAATGCAGTAATTATGGCAGTCACTTGAGACTCCAGAGTCCTGGCTTCAGTTCCCCAACCCTTCATCATTGCACTGTGGCTGTATCAATAGGATGCCACAACATCTGGCTGAAAAGCAGAAATGCCAACCACTGCCCACCAAGTAGTCACTGAACTCTCCTCCTTTTCTCTTCTTATGGTGGCAAATATGCCTAACATTTACTATTTAAATGCTTTTAAGTGCGCAGTTTGGGGCTGGGGTTTAGCTCAGTGGGTAGAGTGCTGCTCTGTGTTCTCTGAGGATGCAGATTTGATCCCCAGCACTGCAAAAACTGGAGAAGGACATGGCAGGCCACTCTTGAAACAATCTGGAAACAACCAGCCATTGAAAACCCTATGAGGGTTGCTATGAGTTGGACCCAACTGGATGGCACCTAACAATAGCAACAACAAGAAGTATGCACTTTGGTAGCGTTAAGTGTATTTACATTGTTACACAGCCACCACCACCATCCATCTTCAGGAACGTTTCATAATCTCCAATATCAGCTCTGGACCCTTTGAATAATAACCCAACATTCTCCCTCCCTGGTCCCCAGAACCAGAGGTCTACAGTTTGTCTCTATGAATTTGATTACACTGGGTACCTCATAGAAATGAAATCAAGCTGCGTTTGTCCTTTTGAGACTGACTTATTTCACACTGCATAATTTCCTCAAAGTTCACATATGTTGTAGCACAGGTCAGAATCTCCTTCCTTGTTCAGGCTGAATAATATTCCATTGTATTATTACTATTATTATTTTTGTGATGGGGATGGAACTCAATGCCTTGCTCATACTAAGCGCATGATCTCCCTCTGAGCTATACCTTTAGCTCCTCTCCCATAGCTGTCTATAGTGCATTTTATTTATTCATTCCCCTGTTGATGGGCCCTTGGGTGGCTTCCACCTTTTGGCTCTTGTGAATAGTGTTGCTATGAATATTGATGGACAAATATATGCTCTAGTCCTTGCCTCCAATCCTTTTGGGTTGATACGTGGGAGTGGAGTTGCTGGAACATATGGTAATTGTATTTCTTACTTTTTTTGCAGAAGCACCACACTGTTTTCCACAGCCATTGCATCATTTTACATTCCTACCAGCATTGTGCCTGGGACATCCAGATCCCGCAAGATCTCAGAAGCTAAGCAGGGTCAGGCCTGGTTAGTACTTGGATGGGAGACTGCCTGGGAACACCAGGTGCTGTAGGCTTAGGAGAAGGACCTGGCAACCCACTCCCAAAAACCAATCAGCCATTGAAAACCCTATGAATAGCAGAGAAGCACTGACAATAGTGTTTTGCCTGTTGTACATAGGGTCTCTATGAGTCGGACATCGACTCAATGGCACCTAACAATAACCAGCATTGCACACAGTTCAAGTTTCTGTACATCCTTGCTAACACCTACTCATTTCTGTTATCTGATAATAGTTATGCTAATGTGTGTGGAATTCGTCTTTTCTTTTTTATGTGCTGCAAGCATTCACATTTTTACATCATTCATTCATTCATTCATTTTTTTTCCTCCATCATACCTGTATATATCTAGTAGGTTTATTTGAATGCCTTGCCCAAACTTTTTTAGTGCTCTGAGGGTGTCACATGATTCTGGAATTCCATATTTCTGACTAGTTTGCCCTAAACATTTCTGCATCCCAAGGAGACATTTGCAGGCATAGCATTATCAGAGAAGGAGAGGCAACAGAGAGAGGTGAGAAGCCAGATGAAGTGATCAGAGCCCACACAGAGGGCAGAGAGGCTGGCGGCCGGTCTGAACCAGGTGGGCTCCAACATCTCTAGCACGTTAGGCACCCCTGTGACTGCCGCCCACTTGGCTTCCCTACCAAGAGGGCTGTGGGCTTCATGAGGAAGAGGCTGCTGCTCTCTAAGTCCTCTTTGAGACTCCTCTGTGTTCCTACCTCTCTGTTACACCCAACTCACAGGAAATGCTCAACAACTCTTTCTTACAAATTTCATTTAACTCAAATGAATAAGCAAATCATTAATATTCTGATAAGGGCAGAGGAAGCAGGAAGGAAAGCAAACTAAATTTTCTTGTCAAAAGCATTCTCTCAGCAGAATCATGCACAAACTTTTTTCTGGGCTGCGGTAGTTCAGAGGGTTTTATGGCCAGCAGCTCGGTTGCTCGCATGGAGACCTCCCCCAGGCTGTTTTAAGCCTTGATTTGAATCTAAACACCTAATTACCGGGCTCTGCCGGAGATGTGGCTCTGCCGGAGATGTGGCTCCCGCCTTGCTAGCTGCTGGGCTGTCTGTCAGTGATGGATGTTGCTGCTGCTGTCCCGCCAGCCAGGGGCCGGGGAGTCCCACAGAAATGCCCTGTGGCGAGGAACATTCCGGTTCCGGAGCTCCTTAGGCAGCCTGTGTTTTGTAGTAGGGCCGATTTGTGTTTATTTTTGAGGAGATACAAGGAGCAAGAAAAGCCAAACTCATCTTTTCATGACATGCACTCTCTACAGGTTTCCAAGTTGCATTCTTTCTCACCAAGAACAGGAGCTCGGGGACCCCAGAGGCCAATGTCTGAAGTTCCACCCATCAGAGCCCGAGTACTGCTTCTCCTGTGGGGACAATACTCCACGCGGGTTTCATGTTTCCGCCAAGCAGAGGCTTTTCAAAAATGAGTGCACGGGACCAGCCTTGGAAGAGAGAACACTGTGAGGCAGGGGCAGCTGTGTGCTGTCCTGTGAAACAGAAAAGCTGGCGCCCTCTGGAGCCAGGTGTGGGCAGCTTTGCTAACTGCCTGCAGAACACCCTTGGTCCTTAAGTGTGCGGCTCTGGGCTGTGGTGCAAACTCGAACAGGTGCAGGGTCCACCTGTCTGGGATTTGGGGGGCAAAAGGAATTGTCAGTATGCTGGTACTCATGTTGCTTGCTATGCTGGGGCGGTAGAGTCCTTTGCCACTGACCAAGGAGTCTTGTATTTTTTTTGTGGCAAGCTCACTTGCTACTTTTTAAGTAGCGCAAAATCTCAGACCCTGCATGAGAGAGCAGCCAAGACCCCCAGGGTCTCCACATACTCACTGCAGACCAGAGCAGACATCACACAGCATCAACAGGCTGCCACTTCCCTTGTCCCCAGGATTCACCCTGATCGTCATCTGGACAAAGATGGGGGGAAGGTACAGCCGGAACAGAGAGCTGAACTTGGAATGGCCTATTTACCAAAAGAGTTTGTGTAAGCCAGATACAGATTGTCATCTGGAAAGCCAAGCCACAGTGACCCCGGCTCCCCAACGCCACTGGCCAGCTGATGGACTTCACGTAGAAGACTTAAGCAGCTGTGGGAAAGTGTAAACAAGCCATGTGCTCTCTGCACAATTTCCAATGAGAGATGTCAACTTCAGAACCCAGGTATAACCCTGGAGCCCCACACAAGCTTGAAGGCAGCCCCCATCGAGGACACCCCCGAATCCAGGGGTCCACAACATGTTTCTTCCTCAAAGCTCTGCCTTCAGTTAAGTTGGCTACAAGCACTGATTTCAGCTGCTACCTCCAGCTTGGCGGTGGATGTGGCTAGTGACAAGCGCAAGCATTTCCTGCCCGCTGGCTCCTCCTAGATTCTTCTTTGGGAATTGGCCAGGCCCTCAATGATTTGGGGATTCTGTTAGAGGCTGTGCATTGGGAGGTAAACTCTAGAAGCTCTCTACTGCCCTGCAGGTGGCAGGAAGGACTCCCAGTGTGGGAGCCACTGCAGGCTCTGGGCAGAGGCTCTGTGGAGTTTTTGGATTTTAATCGGGTCATTCTGGCTGCTGTGCAGAAACTGAAGGAAAGGGGCGGTGAATTTGTGCAACCTCATTTTTACCAATTGTCCTAACTTCCTCAGTTACTTTAAAGGAAAACTCTGTGATGGTGTGAATGAAGAAAAAATAATAATTTTGCAGAAGTGCCAAAGAGAACCCAAGGCCTGGGGCTCACTGGGGAGAGGAAATGTGGACTAGGAAGGAAGGGCTGGAAGGCATGAGGATGCAGTAGAAAGTGCAGGGGGCTGCCACGTCCCCAGTGCTTGGCCAACCTGCAGGCGCCGTGGCACATGCCGTGTGCACATAAGTCATAATCACAGCCCCTGCAATGGCTCCAGTAGGCAGAGGCTCTAGGGCTGAAGGGACAACACCTCCTCCAGGCTTGGCAAGGCTTCGTGAGAAAAGCCACAGAATTATTCTCCTCTGTCGGGTTCTCATTTCATCATGGCCTGGTTGTCATGACATCACCTGTCTGTTCATCCGTTCTCAGCCTGTTTCTATTATATCAGCCCCTGAACCTGGGGTCCTCAGGCGTGAGGTCTAAACTCCCCACCAGCTGGGACTGATGTTTGTTCAGAAAGCCACGTGGCCTATTTAACAGGGCATCGGAAGAAAATCCATCCAGTCAGGCCTGAGCCTTTGGGGATGAGGAGTTTTGACTTTATCATCAAACTGCAAACATGGGGAAGTGTGCTCAATCCATTTTCATCTCACTGGGGAAAAACAGTCTGCAGCCATACCACCCTGGCCTCTGATCTTTGAAGCTAAGCAGGGTAGGCCCGGTTAGTCCCTGGATGGGAGACTGCCTGGGAACATGAGGTGCTGGAGGTTTGGGAGAAGGACCTAGTAGCCCTCCTCCCCCCAAAAAAAATCTACCATTGAAAACCCTATGAATGGTAGAGAAGCACTGACATAGTGCCAGGCATGGAACAGTGTGGGGGAGTATTTCGTCCTCTTGTACACAGGGTTGCTATCAGTCAGATCTGACTCTATAGCACCTAACAACAACGATAGGAAAAAACCATTGGTGTATATTTGTGCAGCTGGTCTTCAGAGTAGGTGAGAGAGGGCAAAAGAGAAATGGAGCCTGACTCTGGGTGCTCTAAGAATAGCTAGATTTGGGAACGTCCTGTGCTGTTCCCACGGGCTTTGGGGCACATTTGCAGGGGGCAAAGTCAGCTTACTGTCTGAGAGCTGACAGAACCTTTCAAGGGAGATGTTACCTGTCAATAGAATGTGAAATTTAAGGCAGGTGTCCAACGTGGAAGCCACATGTGGCCCATGAGACATTTTGTCCTTTTGGTTCCCATGGGGAGTCAGAAGAAATCATGATTTTCACTACCTAAGAACATGGGGAGATGGCATATTAAAATGTACATTTCTAGCTTCCCTGAAAAATTAGAACATCTTACAACACTGGGTGCAGTTTCCAGGGTAAGAATAAGGAAGCAACAGTGAGAAACAGCCGCCCCCAGGGAAGTCCCCCCAACCCCACCCCTGCTCCCTGGCTGAGGAGTTGAGGGTCAGTGCTCATTTATTGCACTTTTACACTCGCAGGAGAGAAATGCTTCTCTGTATCTATGCTTCTATTGAAAGTGGGAGATTGAACAGCCGGGCACATGGCGCACGCCTGTAATTCCAGCAACTTGGGGGTAGAGACAGGAGGATCGCAAGTTTGAGACCAGAGGCAGTCTGTGTAACTTAGGGAGACCCTGTCTCAAAACGTAAAAAAATGGGCTGGGGGTGCAGCTCAGTGGTCCAACACTTGCAGAGCATGCAAGCGCAAGGCCCTGGGTTCAACCCCTAATACAAAAATAAAAAAATAAAAAAATAAAAATTGGGAGATCTCAGTGGGAGATTGAAAGAAGCAAATGTATTCCAAAAAATGTAAGTCTCTCTTCTTGATGGCAAGAGCAGCATCCCTGAACATGTTGGTGCAGGGTATAGTTGCCCAAACATTTCCTTCCTGCAGCTGGGTCCCTATACTTGCATTGCTAGGCACTGCAGCACCCAAGGTATGTGATCACTCATCCGCAGGCCTTGGGAGACCAAGGCTTTTTCATTTGGCAGTTCAGGACTACTGGGTGTGTGACCACAAGTAGCACTCAGATCTCGTACAAAGTGTCTGAGAGCCCAGGGGACCAGGGCCCTGAGGCCAGGCGGAAGGCAAGGGCAGGGAGTCCTTACAGCCTCCAGGGTAGTTTGGGCAGTGGTTTCAATATTGGATGTTGGGAGGCTGAGCTTCTCTGACAAGCCACCAATCACAACCGTTTCAGGTCATGCGGATGTGAAATGTGGACTGAGACTCCTCTGAGCTTCTGTTTCTCCCTAGGTCCCCTTTGGTGTGAACCTCTGACCTTCCAAACCCACTGTTCTGTGAGTGACCAAGTGGAACATAGGTAAGGGGGGATTTTGAAAGTTGCCTGACCAGCACTTTCCAAGGAAATCAGGGGTTTGCATGCGGGGGTCCCCACAAGCCAGGGCTGAGGAAGGGGGCCCAGTATGCAGGGCTGGTCTGTTTCCCTCTGGAGCACGGAGGACCACTATGCCCTTGGCTTCTCCTGCATGTCCCAGGTGGGCTCCTGAGTAAGAAATCTCTGAAACAGAAGTCAGTATTTGTTCCATGCTTCACAGTTTCCAAAGCTTCCCTGGACATTTTCTCACACCAGCATTATGGAAAAGGCGAGCAGGGAAAGCCAGGTGGATTGAAAGGGTCAGTGGCTTCAAACCATTTCTATCTGAATGGGGAACAATGACCACATATTTTTCAGCTTCTGTAGCATGTGCTTTCTATTGCTTTCTTTCTATTGCTTTCTTTAACTAATACCTAAACAGAGGGCAGGAGAAGGATGTGGCAACCCACTCCCAAGATAATCCCGAAAACATTCTGCCATTGAAAACCCTATGAGGGTCGCTATGAGTCGGTCATGACTTGACGGCACCTAACAACAACAACAACAAACAGAGGGCAGTGTTGATATGCTTTACATGAACAGGTTGGCTGTCATGGACAGGACTCCCAGCCTGCAGGCTTCATGATTTCCTGGGACCCCACGCTGCCTTCACCCCATATGTGGGTCCTGCTCAGTGTGACAGATCGTCCCTCTATGAAGGAAGAGGCAAACATCCTTTCTATTCTGCGCCTTTAATTCACGGTGAAATCCTTCACTTCCTCTGCTACTCCCTGTGGTGGGTAAAACCACCAAGGATGGGAGATCTTGGAAAAGCGAGCCCCCAAACCCAGTGTTCATTCTTGCCTCATTCTCCCCACCCCAGGGCACCTGGGCACAGAGCAGCCCTGCAGAGGCCCCAGAACTCTGCCCGGTCCTGCTTTCCTCAGTACAGAGATAGGGTTTCCTCCATTTCCCACAGGAGATTCACCCCCAGTTTATCATCTCTGACATTTATAGTGGGGCGATTGCTGTGACTGAGATCCTGGGCTGGGAAATGAGGCTGGTTGACTTGCACAGAGGGACTTCCCCAGAAGGCACCTAGGGGTCAGTAAAACAGGAATAACAGCTAATCTTTGTGGAAGGACGCAGCATACCTGAGGCCGATGGGGGCAGGTTTGTAGGGCCGGTCCTTAGCCGGTGATTTAGGACATCAGAAGAGGCAACAAGACCAGAGCTCTGCAGCTTTCAGGGGCAATAACTGGCCCTAGGGGAAGCAGGGCAGAAGCAGTCTGGGCCTCCAACTGTCTTCCGGCGGCCCCTCTTTTTCCTTCCCCTTTCCCCTCCCTCTCATTTTTCTTTTTTATTGAGTTTTTGAGACATAACTCATATACCACAAAATTCACCTATTTAAAGTAGATCATTTAATACTTCTTAGTATATTCATGGAGCTGTGAAACCACCACCACCATCAAATTTCCAACATTTTCATCACTACTCAAAAAATCCCATATGTATTATCAGTCACTCCCCTTCCCCAGCTCTGGCCCCATTTCCAGGCAACCACTTTTTGTCTCTATGGGTTGGCCTATTCTGGACATTTCATGTAAGTGCAATCATATACTATGTGGCATTTGTGGCTGGCTTGTTTTACTTAGTAAAATGTTTTCAGGGTCTGTCTCAGCAGGAATAAAAGGCACTACACCCCTCAACTGGCTACGTAGCTCTAGCGATTCATTCATGCAGTACTTACTGAGAACTCAGTGTGCTGGGCCAACAGTGAGTGGCCCAAAAGTAACTGATGCACATTCTTTACAGGAATGTGATTAAGTACTGTAATGTTGCTAAAAGTGATATGGAAAATGCATACAATGATTTGGAGGAGGAATATATTCTATAGGGGAAAAAAGTATGTTACAAATACATGGAACAATGATTTTTTTATAGGAAAAATTTTCTTTCTACATATAAAGATCTGGACTCTGGTAGCATGTCGTGAGGATATAGATACATACTTATCTGCCTCCAGCCATGCATGCTATGTACATATATTGTCTCTGTGCGGGGGGATTATAGTAGTTACGCATTCTCTTTGTCCTGGGCTGGCCCAATAAAAGAAGCAAGAGCCTGTGCCCAGGCCTGTGGGAAACCACATGAAGGGTCCTGGTTTCCATGTTGACAGTCCCTCAGAGTTTCCAAGTGGGGCTCAGCCTTGGTCTTCCAGATCCCCCCAGAAAGGAAGATCTAGTTCCACCCCTGTAGAGAAGGCATGGTGTGAGGCACCTTGCCCTCCTTGCCATTCCCCAGTCCTGCCTGCATTGTAGGCCAGCGTGCGCTTAGCTCCTGCTGTTCTTCGGTCTGAACTACCTGCCCCACATTTCCCACAGGCCAACCCCAGTGTGACCTCAGGACACAGCTGCAGTGCCACCTTCTGCATGGATCCTCTCTGACCCCCTACCCCAGCTCCCAGCCCCCATCCTCAGTGTGAGCCCAGAGGGAGGCCTTGGCCACCTGTGGGGCATGTCTGATCTTGTGTTTGTCCCTCTCCTTAGGCTGCAGATTCCCAGGCTGGCCTCCACCCTCCTTGAATGCTTGCGGAAGGATTAATTGGTAGGTGAGATCCGCCTGACTCCGCGTGGGGCAGAGCCCCATGCCTGGCAGTAACTCACCTTGCAGGGAGAGGAGAGGCGGTGCCAGCTGCCTTGATGGGGCCCATGTCCCCAGAGAGGCTTTGGCCTTCCTCATCTCCTCTGCAATGCCAGAGAGAGACCAGGGTCCCGTGGTGCACTGTGCTTATGAAAGCAAAAGTCGTCTTTCTTCCATTTCATTTAGAGAGGGGTTATGGGCTCTTCATCTGGGCTCACTTCAGAGCAGCTGTTCAGCATTACCCAGGAGAAAGACGAGCGGCCGGAGCTCCCTGCTTCATGCCAGAGAATCCAAACAAATAGACTCAATGGCGTCTCCCGTGACAGGCAGAGTTCCCGGAGCCCACAGCTCCTTCCAAATCGCTGAGATCTAAGTCCCAAGATTTTTTTTTTCTCCTCTTTTTACCCTGAGGCTTTTTCCTGGTCCTGATTCTGAGTGTGGTCCAGGGTTGAGCTCAGAGGTGAGGCCAACAGGACCGGCAGGGTGGAGGAGGATTTTTCACTGTGAGTGAGGCCCTGGTTAGAGGGTTAGTTCCAAGCCACAGGTATGATGCTGGCTAGCTTGAGCAGCGGAGGAGTGGGCCGGCCATGGACAGGGACACAATCAGCAGTCATGGGAAAGTGGGGCAACAGGGCTTGGAGAACCCACTGGAACCTCGGGAGGCCGGGCAATGGGAGCAGCAGCCGAGTCAGCCACAGGTGCTGCTTTTCAGATGCCATCACTGGGCCTTTGGCTGTCCTGAATATTTTCTTTAGTGTCCCTAGATGGGCATGTCTCTCTCAAGATTCAAGGTACAGAATGTGGCCAAACTCAGGTCACCTGCCTGCACTGCAGGTGGCGCACAAGGAGAACTAGCTGGTTCTGAGGAAAAGGAGAAATCCCCTGTCGTTTCTCTTCCACTCTCCCTCAACAGCAGGGGACTGATGTGACCCCAAAAGTTGTGGAGATTTCTCCTCACCAGCAGGCAAGAAATTGGCTCTCCACAGGAGAGCTGGAGGTCCTTTAATCCAGTTTGGTTCTAACATTTCTACCTGGGGCCTCAGACCCACAGGTTGAGAGCTCCAACCCCAAGACTCTCCCCATCCCCCACTTCAGATACCAGGCACAAGCCCTAGGCTGTTTAACCTGTGCTTCTGGCCCACCAGCAATAAACTGGGGCTCCCATGACCCATCACTGGGTTGAATTAATTTGCTAATATGGCTCACAGAATCAGAG
The DNA here is from genome assembly GCA_007922755.1 of Pedetes capensis. Classification (NCBI taxonomy): domain Eukaryota; kingdom Metazoa; phylum Chordata; class Mammalia; order Rodentia; family Pedetidae; genus Pedetes; species Pedetes capensis. Next base: position 201,462 of record VMDO01001026.1, read on the forward strand.
AAGCTCTTACATTTACTACTTTGTTAGATAGGATATTTTACAGGATTGCTGTTGTGGTTAGGTACTGTCAAGTTGGGTCTGACTCATAGCGACCCTATGTACAACAGAATGAAACATTCTCTGATTCCATGCCAGCCACACAATCTTTCTTATGGTTAAGTCCATTGCTGCAGATACTGTATCAATCCATCTAGTTGAATGTCTTCCTTTCTTTCATTGACCTGCCACTCACTCAAACACGATGCCCTCCAGGACTGGTCCCTCCTGACAACATGTCCAAAATATGTAAGTGCATACAAGGAGCACTCTGGTTGTACTTCTTCTAGGGCAGATCTGTTGGTTCTTTTGGCAGTCCATGGTATATTCAATATTTGTCTTCAGCACTGTAATTCAAAAGTGTCAGTTCTTCTCCTGTTGCCTTTATTCAACATCCAGCTTTCACAAGCATTTGATGAGACTGAAAATACCATGACATGAGTCAGGTTCACCTTCATCTTCAATGTGACATCTTTCCTTTACATCACTTTAAAGAGGACTTTTGGAACAACTTGTTCCAATGCAATGCATCTTTTGACTTCTTGGCAGCTGCTTCTGTGGATGTTGATTGTAAAACCAAGTAAAGCAAAATCTTGGACAACCTCAATCTTTTCTCCATTTATCTTGAAGCTGTGTACTGACTCAGTTGTAAAGAATTTTGTTTTGCTGATGTTGAGGCACAATCCATACGGAAGGCTGTGTTCTTTGGTCTTCCTCAGTAAATGTTTCAAGTCCTCCTGACTTTCAGCAAGCAGAGTTGTATTATCTGCATAACATTGATTGTTAATGAGTCTTCCTCCAATCCTGATGCTGCGTTCTTCTTCATAAATTTCAGATTCTAGGATTATTTGCTCAGCATAGAGACCGAAGAGGTACAGTGAAAGGATACCCCACTGATGCACAAGTTTCTCAACTTTAAACCAGGCAGTGTTTCCTTGTTCTGTTTGAATGACTGCCTCTAGGCCCATGTACAGATTCATCATGAGTACATTTAGGTGCTCTGGTATTTCCATTCTCCACAATGTTATCTATACTTTATTGTGATCCACACAGTCAAATGCCTTTGCATAGTCAATAAAACATAGTTAAATATCTTTCTTGTGTCTTCACTACTGCCATTTGAGGCTTGCATTTTTCCTTCAATTCCTTAAGCTGGAGAAAAACAAAGCAGGCTCTTCCCTTTTGGTGTTCTAGCTCCAGCTCTATACACATGTCATTATAATATTTGATTTTGTCTTCTCGAGCTGCCCTTTGAAATCTTCTGTTTGTTTCTTTAACTTCATCATGTCTTCCTTCTACTTTAGCTGCTTGACATTCATGGGCAAGTTGCAAAGTCTCTTTGACATGTAATTTGGTCTTTTCTTTTTTTTTCCTATCTTTTTAATACCTTCTGATTTCCTCATGAATGATGTCTTGGATGTTATGCCACAACTCCTCTGGTCTTCGATCATCAGTGTCTAACTCATCAGACCTGTTCTTGAGGTGGTCTCTGAACTTAGATGGGATATGTTCATGGTCATAATTTGGATCTTGTATGTTTGTTCTCATTTTCTTTTATTTCAGTTTGAGCCTGCATATGAGCACTGGATGGAGTGATCCACAATCAGCACCTGGTCTTGTTCTGACTTTTGATGTTGAGCTTTTCCATCATCTCTTTCCACAAATGTAGACAGTTTGGTTCCTGGATGTTCCATCTGGTGACTTCCCTGTGTATAGTCACCATTTATGATGGTGAAAAAATGTATTTGCAATGGAAAGGTCATTGGTCTGACAAAATTCTGTCATGAGATCTCCAGCATCGTTTCTATCACCAGGCCATCTTTTCCAACTACTGAGCTGCCCTCTTTATTTCCAACTTTTACATACCAGTCACCACGAATTATCAGTACATACTGATTGCGTGTTCGATGTATTTCAGATTGCAGAAGCTGGTAAAAATCTTCCCTGTCTTCATTTTGTGGCCTTAGTGGTGGGAGTATAAATTTGAATAATAGTCATATTAACTGGCCTTCCTTGCAGGCATATGAATATTATTCTGTCACTGACAGCATTGTATTTCAGGACAGATCACAAGATGTTATTTTTGATGATGAATGCAACCCCACTTCTCTTTAATCTGTCATTCCAGGCATAGTAGACCATATGATTATCTGATTCAAAATGGCCCATACCAGTCCATTTTAGCCGACTGATGCCTAGAGTGTTGATGTTTATGTGCTCAGTTTCCCTTTTGATGATTTCTACTTTTCCTACATTCATACCACATACATTCCACATTCTAATTATTAATGGGTGTTTACAGTTCCGTCTCTTTTTGAGTTGTGCCATATCAGCAAATGGAGATCCCTAGAGCTTTACTTCATTCCTATCATTAAGGTAGACTCTACTCTGAGGAGGCAACTCTTCCCCAGTTGTGTTTTGAATACCTTCAAATCTGGGGGCTCATTTTCCGGCACTGTACCTGAGAGAGTTTCCAGTGGCTAATTGCTTCAGGAGTGGGTTAGCCATGTCCTTCTCCCTAGTAGTCTTAGTCTGGAAGCTCAGCTGAAACTTACCTACCACCAGTGACCCTGGTGGTGTCTGTATTACTGGTGGCATAGCTTTCAGCATGACAGCAATATACAAGCCCCCATTATAAGGCAAACTGACAGACACAGGGGATTTTTACAGGATACAAACAGATGAGGTCTGGCAGAGTCCTGAGCCTGGGAGCTTCTATACCTGCAGGGCTGGGCATGCCACTCTCCTGGCACACAAATGTGCCTTTGCTCACCATCCTGCAAGCCTCCATGTGTTCTGCAATCTGCCAGTTCCTTGAACCTGTCCTCTGGGTTTTCTAGAGGGTTCATTACATAGGCATAATGGATTAAATCATTGGCCAACCCTCACCTCCTGCTTCCTGGAGGTTACGGTAGGGCTGAAAGTCCCAACCTACTAGCCTTGATCTTTCTGGAGACCAGCCCCATCCTGAAGCTACCCAGGGGCTGACAGCCCTCAGTCAATCATTAACATGCAAAGACACTTATTATTTTATAGAGGGTAAGGATTTTAGGAGGTTAGCAAATGGGTGTGAAGACCAAATATATATTTCACAACATTACATGGGTCCTTTTGAATTCCAGGGAGAAGTTGGTGGGGAGTGAGATCCTGTCCACAGCCAGTGCTTTTATCCAGATTTCTTCCTTTAATTTTGGTGTTCTGGTTACAGATGATGGATAGAGGTATCTTTAAAGGTGGGGATGATGTTCTATTTCTTAAGCTGGATGTGAATTTTGGTGTGTGTGTTCAATCCAGGACAGTGGGACAGATAAATGCATTACCCTCACACTGTGGTAGAAAGCAAGCCCTAGAAATAAGCTATGGGAGAGCCTGTCTGCAAATTTTGGGGCAAGATAACTTTTAAAGATGCTTTAAAGCCCTTTATTTTCCAATGACATCACTTGAAATTAAAATTTAAAGTTCCTAGTGAGCAAGGTTATCTTGTTTTTCTGGGCACTGTTAAGGCAGAATATGTTTATGTCTTGCAAAGAAATTCTTTGACATGCCAGTAACTGCAAGAAATATATTTCTACTCAAGAAAGCTGAAGTCAACCTTTGTGGGATTCCCGGCCAAGTAACAAGGATTTGGAGTGCAGAAGAATGGAGCGGCCTAGTTGCATCTTCCTTAAATTACAGCTAAGCCCCAGTTACTCTGCAGAGCAAAGAGTGACCACCAATTTTTCAGGGATGTTCTTATAACACACATGGCAGGATTCCTCAGGACAGCATGTCTGATCAGTGCCAAAGCACTTTCAGGATTGCTCATTACTTCATCCACTATCACCCATTTAACCCTGGAAAACCCAAACACAGAGTTGTCCTTGACTATTGTAGTTGTTAGGTACTGTGAAGTCAGGTCTGACTCATAGTGACCCTATGTACAGCAGAAGGAAACAGTACCCAACACTGTCCCATGTCTGGCACTATTTTCAGTGCTTCTCTGCTATTCCATAGGGTTTTTGATGGTTGATTGTTTTGGGAGTGAGTTGCCAGGTCCCTCTCCCAGGCCTAGCACCAGGTGTTCCCAGGCGGTCTCCCATCCAAGGACTAACCAGGGACCACTCTGCTTAGCTTCTGAGATCAGACAGGATTGGGTGCCAGCTGATATAGCTGCAGACTGAGCATTGTTAGAGCTTTACATTGCCATTCCACATATTCATGTATTCTCCATGTAATCTTTACATGTCTACTTAGCTCTGGAGCCCAGGGGATGAGGGTGAATGTGACCTATCCCTTCCCTGGAGATGATGTTCTGGGAGGGAGACAAATCTATAAAGGACAGCCAGAATTCAGGGTGAGAAGTGCTCTGAGTGGGTTCATCACTGGGCCCTGCAAGACTATGAGCCAAGGTGTCTCCAGCCCAGCTGCAGGAACTGAGGCATGTTGTCCATGCTCGGGGGCTGTGGATAAAGAGGGAAGAGAGAGGTCAAGGGTAGAATTGCCTGGCCTTGGGACTGTGTAGACATCAGTTGCCATGATGAGGGAGGAGAGAGAGCTGGGAACACAGCTTGGGCCACCTCATGGAAGGGTCCCTGTCCCAATAGAAGATACAGGAGGACAAGCTGTTGGAGGACCACCTCTTGAAAGGAGTGAGTTCAGTTCTAGAAGTGTTGGTTTTGGTGCCAGACATCTGAGAAGAACTTTCCAGGTAAGATTTTGAGTCCTGAGGGCACTGGGAGGGCAGTTTCTGTTTCTGTGTCTTCAGAACCTGCATGATCCACACACACCAGCCAAGGAGCACATCCTGGGGCCAGGTCCAGGGGAAGTCCCGAGACAGGACTCAGAGCACAGCCACTCGGCACTCAGGAGGCCAAGGCAGGAGGGCCGTGTATTTGAGACCAGCCTGGGTTGCATCTTGAGAGCCTGTCTCAAAAACCAAACCAAACCAAACCAACCAAACAAATAAATATATATGTGTACATACACATACATATATATTGTAGATATAATAAATTGAAAATAAATAAATGAGCACATATCCACTGATAACAGATAGGTGATCCCAAAATCCGCCCCCCCCCCGCCCTGAGAAACAGTCCCCAGAAGACTATCAGTGTTCTATTAGAATTTAGAGCTCCCTAGTAAATTCTCCTCAACTAGATGGATTGACACAGTGCCTGCAACAGTGGGCTTAAACATAAATAAGATCCTGTGCCTGGCACAGAATTGGTGAGTGCTTTGTTCTGTTGTCCCTATGAGTTGTACCCAACTCTACGAGTTGGACCCAACTCGATGGCACCTAACAACAGCCACAGGAAATTCTCTGTTCTCAGAGTGTGGTAGCCATTTGATATGGCTCAGAGCTCAGCTTAGCTCAGCAGGGGAACAGGGAAGCAGTGGGTGGGGGGACCTGCTCTTTGGACACTGCCCAAGCAACAGCAAACTGCTGGCAGCATTTCAGCTGCCTAGCGCTGAGAGCGGAGATGCTTTGGGTGCATCCCCAGAATCCATGCCTTGGACACTTAATCCACAGGGTCAGACATTGATGGTGTTTGGAGACAAGGCCCTGGGAAGGAATTAGGACTGGATGAGGTTATGAGAGGAAGACCCTTTATGATGGTCTTAGTGGCTTTAAGAGAAGAGGAAGAGAGACAAGAGCTCATAAGCTTGCTCTGTCTTGCCCTACAATGCCCCCTTCTGCCTCAGTGTTGGGGAAATTGGGAGGAAATTGGCAAAAACCCCAAAAGTGGAAAATCAACGTTTGAAGATCTGGTTTGTAAATTAGAAATCTAGGGAAAATGAAAGTAACTTGATTGGACATTTGTACAAAACCCTTCATATCCCCTGAACCTATTAGACAATTGGACTCAACGCTGATTGGTTCAGGCCATTCGGGGTGAGCTATATAAGGAGCTGCACTGGAGCAGCACTCTCTCTCTCTCTCTCAGGAGCTGCACTGGAGCAGATCTCTCTCTCTCTCTCTCTCTCTCTCTCTCTCTCTCTCTCTCTTTCTCTCTCCTCACCTCCCCACCACCACCAACCAAGCAGCTTGATCTCTCTGGACTCAACCAGCAAGAGGACAACAACTCTCTCTCCCCCAGACCACTGATCAAGATACAACAACTCTCTCTGAATTTGACCAGCAACACGGAAGCATCTCTCCTCATGACCACCAAGACCAGGACAACTAGATGGCGCTGTCAAGGAATGATGGACTACAAGAAAGCTGAGGGAAGCCTCTTGGACCCAGCTCCAAGAGGTCGAAGCTGAGGACAGCCTCTGGTCTCAGCACCCGAGGCAGAAGAGCTGAGGCTGCCCCCCCCCGAGGCAGCATAGAGCTGCAGCACCTAGGCTGCTAACACTTATAGCTGTGCACTTGTTTAGTTTTCTCTCCGCCCTTATTAGGGCAGAGGCAATAAAGATCTGTATTTGTCCCTGCAAGGCAAAAGTGGCTGAGGCTTTTTCCTCTCTCCAGTCTCTGCTGGCGTTCCCGAGGGCTGCAGGAGTCCGCGCCCTTCACCCGATGGTCCCGAGTGAATTGTGTTTAGATGTCTGTGTGCACAGAGGCACTGCCCATCCAAACATCTGGGCCGGACAGGGAGGTGTGCACACTACACCTCAGGACTCTGCACAGGTCCATGCTGGATGCAGCCCCAGGAACTTGGACCTCGAGAACCATAAGCTGTTGTTGTTGTTAGGTGCTGTCAAGTCAAGTCCAACTCATAGTGACCCTATGTACAGCAGACCGAAACACTTCCCAATTCTGTGCCAGGCACACAATCTTATTTAAGTCCATTGTTGCAGACACTGTGTCAATCCATCTGGTGGAGGGTTTTCCTTTTTTTCATTGACCTGCCACTCTCCCAAACATACTGTCTTTCTCCAGGAATTGGTCCCTCCTGACTACATGTCCGAAATATGTCTGAATGGCAGTCTGGCTATTCTTGCTTCTAAGGAGCACGCTAGTTGCACTTCTTCTAGGACAGATCTGTTGGTTATTTTGGCAGAACATTTATTCTTTGTAAATTACCCAGTCTGTCATATTCAGTTATAGCAATAGAAAATGGACTAAATCAAATCAGATTTCATTTAGGGCAAATAAGAGGCTGACTGGGAATTTAAAAGGGAGTCCTGGACAACTAGACAATTGTAGAAAAATTTTTGGATTTGTTTTGTGTTTTTGTCTTTGTTTTTGTTTTTTGAAACATATTCTCATTGTGTAGCCTAGGATGGCTTGGTACTCACTATATAGACTGGGCTGGCCTCTAACTTGTGTTGATCCTCCTGCCTCAGCCTCCTGAGTGCTGGGCTTATAGACATGTACCACCATACCACCACAACCAGTGACTTTAGGAACTTTGAAAAACTCTGACATATCCCTAGGGATCTGCCAGGCTGCGATGTACACAGGAAAGATCTGGGAAAAAGAAATTTTCAGTCATTCACTTCACTGACCACAGGGCCTCACCATGTAGGACATGAGCACTGAGGCTGCTTGAAAATTTGCTTCTCCCACAGGTGTCTGTGGGAGAAGGGAGGACACAGGCACAGCCCTGAAGGAAACCTTCTGACCAATCATTGACTGGCCACTAAGTTATATTGGTCCAGGTATGACTCCCAGGAATCTAGGCTTAAAAATAGAAAGACAAACTTCAAAAGGAGAAAGGCAAGCAAAGAACTCAGTAGCCACATACCACAAGGAATACAGATTCCACATATTTATTCCTGAAAATTTTCTGAAAAAACAATCAGCAACAAGAAAAAGCAATGAATCAGCAACAAAAATATTCATGGAGGAGAAATCTGATACCAGGATTGTTACATTATATTATCTAATATTTCCAATATTCAACCAAAATATGAGATGTGCCAAGAAGGCATGCCATATATATAAGGAAGAAGAAAGCCACAGAAAATGTCCTTGGGGGGGACAGAGATTTTAGACTTGCTACACAAAGTCTTCCCCCATGTGTCTGCCTGCTTGTCCTGCTTGCCCTGTGGGGGCTTGCAAATTACTGTGATGCTGAAAGCTATGCCACTGGTATTTCAGGGCCACCCCTGGTGGACAGGTTTCAGTTGATCTTCTAGACTAAGACAGACTAGGGAGAAGGACTCTGGCAGCCCACTCCTGAAACAATTAAACATTGAAAACCCTATGATTAGCAGAGAAGCACAGTGCCAGAAAATGACACCCTCAGGCTGGAAGGCATTTCAGAAATGACTGGGGAAGAGTTGCCTCCTCAAAGTAGAGTTGACCTTAATGATGGGAATGGAGTAAAGCCCATGGGACCTCTATTTGCTAATGTGGTATGACTCAAAATGAGAAGAAACATAGTGACTGCAATAATGGGCTCAAACATTAAAAGATCATGTGCATGGCACAGCATTGGGGAGTATTTCATTCTGTTGTACATAGGGTCACTATGAGTTGGACTTGACTTGATGGCACCTAACAAAAACATACGAAGTCTTTAGCAGTTATAATAAAATATGTTGAAAGAGAAATGTTTACAATATAAATATATTTCCATATTATTTGTAGTTATATGATAGAAATGTAAATGCTTATATTTACATGCTATGTTTTCTTTAAAAAGAAAATATAGCAATGATATCTCACCAAATGGAGAATATGATAAAGAGAGAGAGAAATATGTAGATAGAGATACAGAAAAAGATGCCAACAGAAATTTTGGAGTTGAAATAAAAAAGCCCTAGAGGAGCTTGCAGCAGGTTGCAGCCGGCCAGAGTCAGTGAATTCGATGAGAAGGCAATAGAGATTTTCCAGTCTGTGAAGCAGAAACAAAAAATACTAAAGAAAGTTGAACAGAACCTCAGAGGCCTGGGGAACAAAAGAATCTGAAAGGCGGTCCGAGAGAAGCAGCACATGACCTAGACGGGATTGTCATGACAGTGCAGGCATCGGCAGAGGTCAGGGGTCAGTAGCGTTTCATTTACTTCAACTATTGTACACCAGTATCAAACTGTCATTCTGTGCTCCATAAGTATGTACAAATATGGTATGTCAACTACAATGTTAAAAGGGTGAGTAGTTGAGATGATGAATATGTTAATTAACTTGACTTAATCATGGCAAAATGCATATGTATCAAAACATATTATATTCTGTACATATGTACAACTATTATTTGTCCATTAAAAACAAAAGCCAGAGCTGGGCACAGTGGCGCATGCCTGTAATCCCAGCAACTTGGGAGGCAGAGATAGGAGGATAGCAAGTTTGAAACCAGAGGAAGTCTGCATAATTTAGTAAGAACCTGTCTCAAAAAAAAAAAAAAATGGGCTGGGGGTGCAGTTCGGTGGCACAGCACTTGCAAAGCATGCAAAGTGCAAGGCCTAGGGTTTGACCCACAGTACCCCATCACCCCAAAAGCCAGAAAAATATATTTATTTACATAAATGGACATATAGTTTACATGTTATAACACTAATTCTTTTAAAGTATATAATTCAGTGGTTATTATATTCACCGTCACCACTATTTAGCCCCAGAATATGACAATCACCACCAAAAGAAACCTCACTCCATTTGGCAGTCACTCCCCACTTGCCCATCCTCCTGCTCCTTGGCAATCATTAATCTACTTTCTTTCTTTCTTTTTTTTTTTTTTTTTGCAGGACTAGGGGTTGAACCCAGGGCCTCGCGCTTGCATGCTTTGCAAGTGCTGGACTGCTGAGCTGCACCCACTACTTTTTGTCTCTATGTATTTGCATATTCTGGGCATTTTACATAAATGGAATCATATGTGGCCTTTTATATCTGGCTCCTTTCATTTACCCTAATGATTTGAGACTCATTCATGTTGTAGCATGCTGATACTGTACTTCATTTCTTTGTGTGTGTGTGTGTGTGCGCGCGCGCGCACTACTTGGGTGGAAGTGCCCGAACCCAGGGCCTTATGCAAACGTTGCAAGTGCTGTACCACTGAATTGCACCCCTAGCCTACTTTTTACTTTTTATTTTGAGATAGGGTCACACTAAGTTACGCAGGCTGCCTCTAGTGTTGAACTTGCAATTCTCCTGCCTCTGCCTCCTGAGTCACTGGGATTATAGCCATGTGCCACAGTGCCCAGCCTTGTACTTAATTTCTTATTATGGCTGAACAATATTCCACTGTGTAGAAACACTGCGTTTATTTTACCCATTCATTCATTGATTGCTTGATTCATTGCTTGGTATACGTCTGCGTTGTTTCCACTTTCTGTCTATTATGAATAATGCTGCTCTGAACATTCTTGTGAAAGCTTTTGTGAAAACATATATTTTTAGTTCTCTTGGGCATGTACTTTGTTGTTGTTGTTGTTGTTGTTGTTGTTGTTAGGTGCTGTTGAGTCATTTCTGACTCATAGCGACCCTCATAGGGTTTTCAATGGCTGATTGTTTCGGGATTGCCTGGTGGGGGGGTGGATTGCCACATCCTTCTCCCATTTTTGCGGTGATGGGAATTGAACTCAGGACCTCAGAGACTGCACAGCGGTACTCTACCAATGAGCTAAATCCCAGCAAGTTATCTATAGCTTTAAAGAAAAATAAAGAAAACAAATTACACTGAGATGGTGGACAGTTCATCTATCGGCCCAGCTGGAAGACGGTCTCTTCCTGCAGTCACTCTGCAGCCTCCATACCCTGGGAAGTGAGCCTGGTGTCCAGGGGAGAGCCTTCCCCCAGCCTGGCCTTTCCTCTGCACTGCAGCAGCTGGGCCTGGGCTTCCCCAGGAAAAAGCACACCATCCAAGATCATCACTGGCAAGAGTTGCCTTCATCCCTGAAGGTTCAGGGGGTCTGAGTCATATGTGGGTCCCTGAAGTGGTCCATCAGCAGCTCATCAGCCCTTCAGGTATGCTGGGTACCTGCTAGAAAAGGAAGACCCCCCCCCCAGAAAGCAAGCTAGAGCCTAGTGACCAATGGGGCACCCCAGGACCATGTGCTCACTAGGGGGCCTTGGGAGAGGGCAGGGCTTCCTGGAAGTAGACTTCACAGGGGAAGAATCCTAACGGCTATGTTTTCTAGGCACCCAGCTTGGTCCAGGCACTGAACTGGAAGAGTCCCTCACCCTCCTCACTTCTGGTTTGCTCCGCTTCCCTAGCTAGAGACTCAGCCCGACTCCTGAGCCTTTGCTCTGAATCAGTCTGAAAAAGGATGTTGGAGGGGATTCCTGAGGGCTCACCCTGTGCAAAGCCTAGACTCGTGGACTCTTGGCTTCTTTTTATTTATTATTTATTATTATTATTTGCAGTACTGGGAGGCTGAACTCAGGGCCTCACATATGCTAGGCAAGTGCTCTTGCCTGAAACCACATCCCAGCCCCCTTTTCAGCTTTTATTTTGACACAGGGTCTCTCTAAGTTACACAGGCTGCCTGTAGCCTCCAAGTTACAATCCTCCTGAGTGGCTGAGATTCCAAGCTAGTGCAACCATGCCCGGTAAGACTTCTTAAAAATATGATGAAGATGTCTCCCTCTTTTACAGATGGAGCAAAAAAATTCAGAGAGGAGAAAGAAGCCCAGGGAAGATGGTGTGGATGGCCAGTAGAGGAGAGGATGTTGGGAGACGGGGTGCTCAGGAGCTGGATCAGTGTGGGGTGGAGGCTCATCACCGAGGACAGCAGCTCCTGCTGGTAGGTGGATGATAGAGAAGAATCTGCTAGGAACAGGGTCTCCTGGAGACCCCTGGATGAGGAGGCTGTGTCACAGGAGAAGAGTTTGGAAGCAACCCTTCCTCTTTGAAGTGTGGGGGTTAGACAAGGAGAATGTGACTGCCTGCCCAGCTTTCCTACAGCGTTGCCACATGTCCTCCTCTTTGTGGGACCCAGACAGGATTAAAAATCATTAAAGATCATCTGGGAATGAGGCTTTGCTGCACAGCCATCAATAAGCGCAAACTCTTGTTTCTAGGATCTCACAGTCATCCTGGCCCTTGTTTCCCTGATGCTGTTGACCTTCCAGCCAGCCATGTGCAGCGTCCCTGGGCCCATGAAGACTTCTCCAGGAGACCCTAGAGAGAAAGGTGGAGCACCACCAACCTTAGAATTGTTAACTGGTCATTTTCAAGTTTCATCTTCAGGTCAGAGGTTTGAAAGGCAAGGGGTCTTACATAGGCCTACCACCTTCCAAACACAGGTTAAATCCTGAGAAAATGAACCAGTAAAAGTCTAGACGCTTTTGCTAGGCAAAGTCAAACGCATAGATGTTTAGGAAAACACCAAGATTTTTAATGGAGCTGTTCAAATTTCTCATGGATACTTGGCCTCATGTACTTATAAACACGAATCAAGGTCTAGAAATAATATGTGCATTTCTACCGCAAGTTCGGTGGGCATTGAGCTGGAACTGTCAAAATGAAGAATCTACACCAGTCCGAGTTAACATCTTCGTTTTGCGTTATTGGGGGATGATGACAGCATGTGTGTGTTATATTGCAACAATCTGCCATGGCATTAATAGCTTTGGTGTGTGATAAATGGAACAGATCCCCCAGGAAGTCCATACAGAGGTTAACTCCATCCAAGCAAGTTATGTGTAGTTTCCTGCTCATTAAATTCTAGCAAGTCTTTTACTTTCAAATAAAATCAGAGTCGGAGCAATATGTTGGCATACTTTTGTCAGGGTGATGAGTGTTTCTAGTGCAGGATTTCGCGTCACCCTGGTGAATATGTCCTGTGATGTGGAGGATAATTAGGAGCGAATGCACAATAAGCCTGCCTCCGGGGAGTTCCCTGGAGATTATTACTTCGAAGCTGTGGAATGGTGGAGCCTAAAGGGGCTGAATTTGAGTCAGTTGTGGAACATCTCCAAGGAAGAAGGAAATGGGATGATCCATGGAGGAGAACACAGTGATTCCCTTGGTGCTCATAGCTTTGGTGTGTGATAAATGGAACAGTGAGCCATGAGCTGCTGCTAATCTTCATTAACAAGTAAATGTGGCTGTTGGGCTCGATGCCACTTTCAGAGAATGGGAAGGTGAACACAGTGGACCATGGAGTGTGGGCAGTGTGGGCAATTCATGGTGTGCAGAGGAAGATGGAAAGGAAAGCTGCCCTGTGGCACGAGGTCCAGGCTAAGTGGTCAGCCCTCCTCTCTGGGCTTGCTCAGCCACCTCCAGTACCTCCCTAGGGTACACCTGAGTTACTTCCTGTGGTGGGGGCAGTGGGGATTGTGTGCACCTTTGCTGGGATCTCTCCCGGAATACTTCTCCCTTCTGAATGCAGCTTTCGTCTGCTCTGTTTGGGCAGGTAAGAATGTATTTTGTAGCCTGACAGCCTTCTGGTTGGAGTCATTGTTTAAGGTTTCCTGAATAAAGATGGTGGGCTGGGGCTTAGCTCAGTTGGTAGAGTGTTGCTCTGTGTACTCTGAGGCCCTAGGTTTGATCCCCAGCACAGCAAAAATAGGAGAAGGACCTAGCAGCCCACTCCAGAAATAATCCCCAAAGAATCAGCCATTGAAAACCCTATGAGTAGCAGAGAAGCACTGCCAGAGCACTGGGCATGGCGCAATGTTGGGGAGTGTTTCGTTCTGTTGTACATAGGGTTGCTATGAGTCTGACCCAACTTGGTGGCACCTAACAACAACAACAACAAACTAAGAAGATCTTGACTGAAGTGCAAATCAGAAAATAGAGTCGTGTGCTCTGGGGATCCATGTCTGTGAGACTGGGTGTGCTGCTGTAGCAAGGGCGATGCTAGTACTGGGCATGTGGAGGAGGCACACTTGCTTGTGTCCAGTGTAGCCTCCAAGCATCTGCTAGTATGACATCCCACTGTGAGGGGACACTGCTGCAACAGGGACCTGCTGCATTTGTCACACTCCAGCAGGTTGGAGGCAAGACCATTGAGCCTCTAGATGTCTGAGTTCATGCCTAGAGCTCCAGAGGAGGACACAGGTTCAAGGCCTTCTACCTAACCATCTGGCCTCTTGCCCATCTCACTTCCACCCTGAAGACTTGTTGCTTTTTTTTTAAAGACTGGATCTTACTGTGTTGCCTAGGCTAGCCTCAACCTTGTGATCCTTCCGCCTCAGCCTCCCCAGTGCTGGAATTACAGGTGTGCACTAGCAGGCCCAGCTCAATTTCAGGGTTTGAAGAGAAGAGTCTTTATCAAGAACCAGGTAAACAAATGTGGTCTGGATGAAAGAGCTGTTAGGGAAACTCAACCAGATAGATATTTGACATAAGGATATAGTGTCCTGTCGTGGAGTGGGGGCTGGGACCGTGTCCCAGGCTCTCTCCTCTGCTTGTTTTCTTCAACATGAAAAGAAAACCAGAAAGTTGGAGGAAGGTTGGGAAGGCAAGAAGATCAACTTGGATATGAGAAAGAAGAAAATGTGGTCAAGACTGGTGGAGTGACTCCAAGAAACTGAATATTTTCATTTAGTTCTCCTTGTGCTGAAGAAGAAATCCATACACATGGTAATATTCAGGTGGTATTAAAAGTTGTCAGTACCATCTCATCTCAGATCCTCTAATCATACTTACCTAAGGCAGCAATTGCTAATAATCTCTTGTTCCCTTCCAGAAATTTTTATGCATATGCAAATACAAAGGTGTAAATGCATATGTGGATGTGTGTATATACACATATATGTATATATTCACATATCTAATTTGTTTATACAAATATGAGCATATTTATGCAATTCATCTTTGCATTTATTTTCTTTTTTGATTAGTTAGTTACTCTGTGTCTTAGAGAAAAATGTGAGAGTTGACAATGGTTCCTGAAATCATGGGTTTGAAATGTGCCTGTCCATGAAAGGACAGAAAGGAGGCAGATCCAACTTAGCCATTGTTTTTGCCACAGATTTGTTATTGTTAGGTGCTGTCAAGTTGGGTCTGACTCTTAGCAACCCTATATACAACAGAAAGAAACATTCCCTGACATTGTGCCATGCCCAGCACTATTGTCAGTACTTCTCTGCTATTCATAGGCTTTTCAATGGCTAATTTATTTTTTAATTGGGAGTGGGCTGCCAGGTCCTTCTCCTAAGCTTACAGCACCTGGTGTTCCCAGGTGGTCTCCCATCCAAGTACTAACTAGGCCTGAACCTGCTTAGCTTCCAGGATCTGAAAGAATCAAATGCCATGGTGGTATGGCTGAAGGCACCACCCAGATAGAGAGAGTTATATTATAACAGCTGTGACAATGGTGTTAAGAGTGCACTCAATACTTTTAAATTGCATTAACCAAATTACAGTTTCTGAGACGGCAAAAACTATTGCTCAAATCTCACATGCAGAAAGGAGATAGGGAAAGTAGAATGCATGCTGAAGAGGATGGCGAAGATGTCGAAGAGGATCAGAAATCATGTTGACTAAGCTCTGAGCGACAAACTGACAAAAGGGACAAACCAATCAAAAGACCAGCCTTTCACTCATGCTTACACTAGAAACCCAAGGACCCTGTGATGGGAACTTATTTACAGAATTTTATTTCTGTTGAGGCGTGCAGGGCCTTGGTATTTCCATACACTTGGAAGAGAGAGGCAGCAGCTCACTTGCTGTGGGGACCCTGCCTGTAGGATGGGCATCACAGATCGGAAGTGACGGAGGGCTTTGCACCAGGAAGGGCACCCCAAGAACATTGTCTACTGTGGATGGCTCTGTCAGCCTTCAAAATGATGGATTCCCTGGCCACAGCAGAGATTCCAGTGTAAGTTGGATAATCACATGAAAGAAAGATCATACAGTGTAATATTCCTCATTCTCTGCTTTTAGCAAAGTGGATGTTCTCTGTAATAACACTAGTTGCTTCTCAGAAAATGTTGCATAGAGTATGAAATATTAGTTTAAACCAGGTTCAATGGGTGTCTTTACTGCTGACTTCCTCAGGGAAGGACAGAAGGCATTTTCTGACACACTGACTCCATGACATAGCATCTTTTAAGGCATGTGCACCCACCTTCTGAGGAACTTGAGGGGAGATGTACACTTTGGGTTCCACAGTGTTCCCCCGAATACAGTTTGGGAAATAATGCTCCATCAAGTTGGAGGGGGATGTACATTTTAGGTTCCATAGTGTTCGCTGGGACACAGTTTGGGAAATATTGTTCCATCAGGGCGGAGAAGACACTGTGATCAGCTGGGTCTCTCTGAGTCCATGACTATGGCTGCAGAGGAGAACATGTGTTCAAGATAGTCCACGTGGCCATCCTGTTGGGTCAGGACTAACCATCATTTTTGGTCACTGTCGCACATGTTCAGAGCGAATCTTGGAGGCAGTTTCAGTTATTGGACTCAGTTTACGGTTAGGGAAGCTGAAGAACAGAGAAGTTCTATAAGGGGCCATTGGCTACAAGTCTAGGAGCTGGGCCCCGGCTGTGTGCTCCTGGAACCAGATGTGCAACTGAGAGGCAAGACCAGGCACAGAGCAAAGATTGACGAACACCTATGGATTAGCTGGAGGAGTCTGGCAGGAGTCTGTCTATGCAGGCAAAGAAATGGAGATAGTTTGTGAGTTTGCATGGAGCAGGGAGAATAGGACTCACTTAGGTAGGACACTGCCTGTGCGAGGGAGTTGAGGGTTCAACACATCTTCCCATGGGTGACATTCCACCTTTAGGAAGAGATTCACCATGTTAGAAATAAAGACTGAATCTCTGAGCAGTACTGCATGTTGTTTAAAGATCATATAAAGGGAAGCACCAGTCATTTCCACACTGGAGTAGATTAGCCCTTCAATTCACCAACACTGTGATTTCTAGCCAAGGATGGAGGTTGGGAGGAGCCAGGAGGAAGTGAGGATGGTCAGAATAGGCTTTATTTAAAGCTTACTGGGGGTCAGCAGGAGAGGCAGGAAGAAGATGAACATCCTGTCAGTCTGGAGAGATCTTGCACATGGTCGCTGCAGGTCAGGTGCTGCAGGCTGTGGCCTAAGGTTCTAAAGACACCTAGCACCTCCCACCTGCCTGTTTGCACCTTAGGCTTCTGCACACATGCAAGTGAAGGGAGGTTCCGCCTACCTCTTGACTCATGAGAGGAGACAGACAGACTGTATGGCACAGGTATTTTTTAAGGATGGGATGGCAAGGTAAGATGGCCTGGAGGGTTAGTGTGCATGGCCTGGGGGGGCAGTGACTCACAGTAGAAGCCCAGTCCATCTGTGTCTCTCCCATGGCCCTCTTGCCACCACACGTACACCCTGGTCCCAGTCTATTGCTGGCTCCCAAGACCAGCATAGTATAACATGTTACCTTTTGTCTCAGGCCTGCTCAGATTAATGCCAAACTTTGTATCAGAGCCAAGAAAATGTCCATTGGCTTTAGCATCATCATTGCAGCCAGTGCTTATCTTGAAGACATAAAGGGAAACCTGCAACATGACCCTCTTCTCCTGCATTTACAAAGTGTTGGTGTCATTAAACCTTCCCAGACTTCTCATCCTCCCAGGCTCCAGCCTGGTGCGGAGCTCAGAAAGGGACATGGTCCTGCCAGGCTATAGATAAATGTATCCCTTGGAGCTCAGGAGGATGGGCCAGGCTGTGTTCAGCCTCTGCACAAAACTCTTCCTTGTGCAGGAACTGTCAGGATGTGTGAGTGAAGCACAGAGTGGGGCTCTGGATGCCTCATAGAGATTTATGGCGTATATTAGGCCACAGAATCCCATAAGGTGACAGGCAAAAGCCTCTTTGAGTGAAGAGAGGGAATCAGCTGCCCAAGGCAGCTCATCTGACCTGATTGATTCTGTGTCCTCCACATCGGCTCTGGGCAGCCTGTTAGCAAGTGTCCTCATTTCCTCCTCAAGACCAGTCCTTCAGCAAGGGGGCTGAGAGCACAGGTGGCCTCCTGTGGAGGGTCCTTCAAAGTCCAAGGTGCTGGCAGCATGATGTGTATGTGTGTGTTGGGGGGGCAGCTCTGATGAAACAAGAGAGCAGGTTGGGGCCTGCAGGTCAGGCACTGCAGGGCAGATGCTAGAGGTCGGGCACTGCAGGTGGGTCACTGCAAGTCAGGTGCTGCAGGCTGTGGCAGGCCCTGGGCATCATTGGCCTTCTTCCCATTGGTCACTACGTCTGTGGGCAGGGATGGCCCCCATGCTTGCATGGAGAGAAAGTGGCCTGGACTCTGAGGACAGGGGCTTTTGTGTAGTGTCTTACGGATGGACTGGTCCCAAGTTCTGGAGTCATTGAGGAATGGTTTAACAGTGAGACATGAGCTGCATCTAATCATCATTAACAAGCACTCAGGGCACCCCCTAGAGGAAGATGCAAGAGCACCCACACCTGCTCACACCTGGTCCTGACCTGGTCCTCACAGCAGGCTCCCTGGGGACTGCAGAATGATGCAGAAAGTTGCAGCTCCATAGCAAGCATCCCTAAATCTTCGGCCTAAGATGACTATGCAATGAAATTTCCTGGTGTGAGTCAGGAATGTGGTTTAAGGTTAGCTGGCTGCCATGCCTTCCTCCCACTGTGCTGCCTGGCTCCACTCTGTGGTTGGCAGCCCAAGCCCAGGAGCTGGCGCTGGGTATGGGGAACCTCCAGGATGCCTCTGCTGGGCAGCTCTTTCTCTTTGGCCTGAGCAAGGAAGTTTGTCCTGGGCCTTTTCCTGTCCCGGCCTGCTGGCAGCTCCAGATTGCACAACTCTCGAGTGCCCAGTCTGGGAAACGTGATAAACAGAAGACTCAGGGGACACACTGCCACATCAGTCCTCAAGTCCTGAGGGCCCTGGCCATCCTGCCTTCCTCTTCCCACCTTCTCAGTTACACATTGAAGTATGCACAGGATTTTTTTTTAATGCTATTTTGTCTGTGCCCAACAGTATGCGGACTACGGTATTTTTACTTTACCCTATTAATCTTATATTTATACCTCTCCTCACTTATGCTATACTGGTTCCCAGTAACTCCAACAGAACTACCCACTGACATTATCTTGCAACACCTAAACAGAAAAACAGAAGTCTCAGAATAACAACACCCAAATGATCTCCAATAATATTGCTAAAACCATGTACAGTTTTCTAATTTTTACAGTCTTTCCCTGTGCAACATATTTATACCACAAGTCAATAGAGTTAGGTGTATTTCTTTCAATGTGCTTTTGTTTTGTGTAGAGTTCAAAGTTTAAATTTAATTATATTGTAATTATGCAAGTCAAGAAAATGTACTTTGGCTTTAGCATCATCACTGCAGCCAGTATTTATCTTAGAGATGTTAAGGGGAAACCCGCATCATGCCCCTCTTCTCCTGCATTTGCAAAAGGGCTTTACAAAATTAATCTGCCAAAAGAAAGCACAGTGAAAGAGCTCTAGATTATGTCTTTATTTCCTTGGTCTTGTTTTTTCCCTCCACTAACTGTAAATTTAAAAATTTTTGGTGTTGTTTTGTTTCATTCAGAGGGCTTTTTCCTTTTCCAAATATGATAAAATTTACCACTGTAACCATCTTTAATACTACCATCTCATTGACATTAGGTGCCACCATTGCCACTATCTATTCCCAGAATCTCTTCATCATTTTGTAATGAAACTCTGTATCTATTAAGTAATTCCTTATTCCCCTTCCCCCTTGTAACCACTTTTTCTTTTTTCTGTTTTCTAAGACCTCGACTACTCTGTTGTTGTTAGGTGCTGTCCAGTCATATCCCACTCATAACGACCCTTATAGGGTTTTCAATGGCTGACTGTTTCAGGATTACCTCGGGAGTGGATTACCATGTCCTTCTCCCATTTTTTTATTTTTTATTATTTATTTATTTATTTATTTTTTGTAGTGTTGGGAATCAAACTCAGGACCTCAGAGACTGCAGAGCAGTGCTCTTCCAACGGAGCTAAATCCCAGCCCCTTGACTATTCTGGGTTCCTCATATAAAGGGACTTAACAATATTTATCTTTTTGTATATGGCTCATTTCATTCTGTGTAGTGTCCTCAAGGTCCATCCATGGGGTACTGTGCATCAGAATTTCATTCCATTTAAAGGGTGAATAATGTTCCACTGTAATAT
>VMDO01001026.1:221527-236074 GCA_007922755.1 Pedetes capensis
CTGTGGCATCCGATCCCGTCAGATCTCAGAAGCTAAGCAGGGTCGGGCCTGGTTAGTACCTGGATGGGAGACCACCTGGGAACACCAGAAGCTGTAGGCTTGGGAGAAGGACCTGGCAACCCCCTCCCAAAAATCAATCTGCCATTGAAAACCCTATGAACAGCAGAGAAGCACTGACAATAGTGTTTCTCCTGTTGTACAGAGGGTCACTATGAGTCAGATACCGACTCGACGGCACCTAACAACAACAACGTAGTATATAAACCACATTTTAACAGGACCAGATCTGTCCTTCGGGAACCCTCTGGATAATGCATCCTCTGTAGAAGCGTCCAACCTGAGTCCCATTCATAATATACAATGAGGCAAAAGTTATCTGAAGACCAAGACCCAAGGGTGGTCCAGAAACCATCAGCCTAGTTCCCTCCTTTTGCGGGTGAGGAGCTGAGTCAAGGCAGCGTAAGGAAGGCTGGGTCCAGGTGAGATTTTGTCCAAGCCCCTCAGCGCCAGTCCACACACAGTGCCCCCAGACAGCCAGTGCTGTGGGAGAGCTGGTGTTACACCACATATCAGCATCAAATGAGTTCCTGCAGGCCTCTGCCAAGCCATGGAGGCATCTGGAAAAAATTGCAGGCTCAGCTGGAAACCATGTTTAGAGCGACCTTTTCCTGTAACATCTTGCTTTCTAAGTAGGCACGTCATCACAGTTTGAGTCTGATTTCAAGGTCCAATGTTTGCACAAATTCACACTGACTTGGGAGGAAGAGGAAAGATATGGTGGGAGGGAGAGCACTGTGTCGGGAGGTATAGCCTGCCCCCCACAGCAGACACAGCAGCAGACACAGGAGACATCAGCCTTCCGGGAAGGAGCACTGAGCTTCCAGATGGCATGGGCATATGCCCAGCCCGTGGCAAATGGCCCCGTATTTATACATAAACACAGTGGCCTGTCATCCAGCCCACCCCTGCTGGCTGAGGGAGCTGCGCATATTTCCTCTTCCTGGAGCAGCAACTCTGTAGTGAAAGACCAGCGGCCCTGAGGGATGGACATGCTGAAAGAAAGTCCCAGCAAGGAGAGGCCATGACTTCCTGCAGGTTCAGAACGCAGTGTGGCCGCAGCCTTTCTGTGGAGCCCACCAGGGTGGGGGCAGGGAACCACTGCTCCATCCCATTTGTTTATCCCGGTGGTCTTCTCTCAGAATAAAAGAGGTCTTAGAGCTTTGCCTCTCCTCCTGCAGAAGCCTGTGCCATGGGGAGCCAGATGCTTGAGATCCAGGAGGGGACATTGGCCGGTGCCCTGCAGGAAGACAGCACCCGCTGCGCTCAGCTCAGCTCTGCTCTGGGTCCAGCTCCCTTCGCATCGCTTGGACAGGCACTGCAGCACCAGAGTTTCTGCCTCAAACTTCAGGTTTTCGAGGATCAGCTGGAGGAGAGGAGGGTCATGCTCTGGCACAGCCCCCCACCCTGCAGTGGAGGCTGTTGTCCCCAGGGAAGCACCACTTCCTTACACCCCTCCCCCAACAGAGAAGGGCAGGCTGGGGAATTCAGGTGGCTGCTGCTCAAGCCTGGAGGCACACCCCTTTCTCCTGTGCCCCAGGTGGGCCCTTCAACACAGAAGTGCCTAGAGGAGCCCTTCAACACAGATAGCCCTTGACTAACTAGCCACGGTTCAACTCAGGAGTTTCTGACTTTACAGCGGTGTGAAAGCGATGTGTAAGCGATGTGTATTCAGCAGAAACCATACCTCTGACTTTGAGTGTGATTTTTTTCCTGGGCTATCAATATGCCTCCAATTCCCCCTCACCACGCCGGGCAGCATAGCAAGTCACAGCTCCTCCTCAGCCATAAGATCAATAGAGCGGGGCTGGGGTTTAGTTCAGTTGGCAGAGTGCTGCCCTGCACTCTCTGAGGCCCTGGGTGTGATCCCCAGTACCACAAAAATGGGAGATCTGGCAGCCCACTCCTGAAAAAAATCCCTAAACACTCAGCCATTGAAAATCCATGGATAGCAGAGAAGCACTGGCATAGTGCCAGGCATGGCACAGTGTTGGGGACTATTTCATTCTGTTGGACATAGGGTTCTATGAGTTGGGTCTGACTCCGTAGCACCTAACAACAACAACTGTGGAGTATGTTGCTAAGCTATGATGTTTGCTAAGTTAGGTGCATTGAATGTAGTTTTGACTGATATTTTCATCTTGTTGTTGTTGTTGTTAGGTGCCGTCGAGTCGGTATCTGACTCATAGCGACCCTCTGTGCAACAGGGGAAACACTATTGTCAGTGCTTCTCTGCTGTTCATAGGGTTTTCAACAGCAGATTGATTTTTGGGAGGGGGTTGCCAGGTCCTTCTCCCAAGCCTACAGCTTCTGGTGTTCCCAGGCGGTCTCCCATCCAGGTACTAACCAGGCCCAACCCTGCTTAGCTTCTGAGATCTGACGGGATGGGATGCCACAGGGCTACAGCTGCAGACATTTTCATCTTATGGTGGGTTTATTAGGACGTGACTCTACTAAAGTCAAAGAGCATCTGTATTCTTCTCCAGCTGTTGAGATTTCCATCCCAGCCCCATCCCACACATTCATCACACACACACACACACACACACACACACACCACTCCTTCCACAATGATTCCAGCAGTCATATATTTATCTTCTCTATCTTTCTGGGTCATAGACTAAGGTCTGCTAAAGAAAATATAGTAATTTTGTGCCTCCATGGCAGTGGATACTACATGAGGCTCCATGTCCCTGGACTCTCATGTCCAGATTTATCTTCTGGTCTTTCACATCTCCTGGGAGGGGAGTGTATGCACCTCTTGAGCTCTGGTCAGCTCACTTCTCCATTAACCTTGTGCAGTGAGGGAGGCAGGGCTCCAGCATGGGCTTAGGCCCTCCCAGTCCTCCTGTGGGTGAGACATGATTGTACATGTTGCCCTTATAGCTTGGACTGTGACCTCTCATGCACTAGTGAGGATTCAGTCTGAGCCACCATGGAAAATGATGCCTTTTCTAGTGGGGTCCGCTGGGCTAGTCTAACTGGTACCCCTATATTTAGTATTAATCCCTGTGTTCACCTCCAGCTGTGGCCATTGACCCCAATGTCAAGGTGATGGACTTGAATCAGAGAAGCAGTTGCAGCCATCCTACATCCTGTGCTGTCTTCCCTGCTAATTCTCGTAGCCTTGTCTTTCTTCTCATATTAAATTGTTGTTGTTGTTGTTGTTGTTGTTAGGTGCCATTGAGTCTGACTCATAACAACCCTATTAACAGCAGAATGAAATACTCCCCAATTCTGTGCCAGGCAAATGATCTTACTTTTTGTTGTTGTTGACCTGCCACTCTGCCAAACCTCTCCAGGGACTGGTCCCACCTGATTACATGTTCAAAATACATAAGATACAGTCTAGCCATCTTTTCTTCCAAGGAGCACTCTGGTTGCATTTCTTCTAGGACAAATCTGTTGGTTCTTTGGGCAATCCATGGTATATTCAGTATTTGTCTTCAGTACCATAATTCAAAGCATCAATTCTTCTGTCTCCCTGTTCAATGTCCAGCTTTCAAAAGCATATGATGCCACTGAAAATACCATGGCATGAGTCAGACTCACCTTCGTCTTCAATGTGACATCTTTACTTTTCAATACTTCAAAGAGATCTTTTGCCACAGCTTTTCCCAAATAAATGCATCGTTTGATTTGTTGACTGCTGATTCTATGGGTGTTGATTGTAGAGCCAAGTAAAGCAAAATCGTGGGCAACCTCAAACTTTTGTCCATTTATTGTGAAGTCACATATTGACCCAGTAGCAAGGATTTTTGTTTTGTTGATGTTGAGTAACAATCCATACTGAAGGCTATGTTCTTTGATCTTTATCAGTAAATGTTTCAAATCCTCTTCACTTTCAGCAAGCACAGTTGTGCCATCTACATAACGCAGGTTGTTAATGAGTCTTCCTCCAATCCTAATGCTTTGTTCTTCTTCATAAAGTCCAACTTCTCAGATTATTTGCTCAGCATCAAAATTGAAGAGATATGGTGAAAGGATACAGCCCTGACATGCACCTTTTTTGACTTTAAATCAAGTAATGTTTCCTTGTTCTGTTCCAGTGACTGCCTCCTGGTCCGTGTACAATTAGGTGCTCTGGTATTCCCATTCTTCACAGTGTTATCCATAATTTTTTGTGATCCACACAGTCAAATAATGGTCAATAAAACATAATCAATAAAACATGGTCAATAAAACATAGATCGACATCTGTCTGATATTCTTTGATTTTGGCTAATATCCATCTGACATCATAGTGATTCCTGGTTCTCTGCCCTCTTTTGCATCCAGCTTGATTTTCTGGCAGTTTCCTGTCTATATACTGCTGCAGTTACTTTTGAATGATCTTTAGTAAAATTTTGCTTACATGTGATATTAACGATAGCATTCAATAGTTTCCACATTCAGTTGGATCCCCTTTCTTGGAAATAGGCACAAATATGGATCTCTTCTAGTCAGGTGGCCAGGTAGCTATTTTCTAAATTTCTTGGCATAAACAAGTTAGTGCCTCCAGTGCTGCAAAGTTTGTTGGAACATCTCTATTGGTATTCCATCAATTCCTGGAGCCTTGTGTTTCACCAATTCCTTCAAGGCAGCTTCTACTTCATCCTTCAATAACATTGGTTCCTGATCATATGCAACCTCTTGAAATGGTTGGTCATCCACCAATTCTTTCTTGTATAATGATTCTTTGTATTCCTTCCATCTTCTTTTCATGTTTCCTGCATCATTTAATATTTTCCCTGTAGAATATTTCACTCAAGGCTTGAATTTTTTCTCCAATTCCTTAAGCTTGAGAAAAACAGAGTATGTTCTTCCCTTTTGGTTTTCTGTCTCCAGCTCTATGCACATGTCATTATAATATATGATTTTGTCTTCTTGAGCTGCCTTTTGAAATCTTCTGTTTAGTTTCTTAACTTCATCATGTCTTCTTTTTACTTGAGCTGCTGGAACTTCAAGGGCAACTTTCAGAGTCTCTTTTGACATGTAATTTGGTCTTTTCTTTTTTGTCTTTTTAATAAACTTTTGCTTTTCTCATGAATAATATCTTTGATGTCATGCCATATCTCTTCTGGTCTTCTATTATTCATTTCTAATGCATCAAATCTATTCTAGAGCTGGTCTTTGAACTCAGGTGAGATATACTCAAGGTTATGCCTTGGCTCTTGTACACTTGTTCTAATTTTCTTCAATTTCAGTTTGACCTTGCATATGAGAAGTTGATGGTCTGATCCACAATCAGCACGTGGTATTGTTCTAACATTTGATATGGAGCTTTTCCATCATCTCTTTCTACAGATGTAGTCAATTTGGTTCCTGGATATTTCATCTGGTGAAGTCCATATGTATAGTCACTGTTTATGTTGGTGAAAAAGTGTATTTGCTATGAATAGGTCATTGGTCTGACAAAATGTTATCATGAGATCTCCAGCTTCATTTCTATCACCAAGGCCACATTTTCCGACCACTGAAAAAGTCTCCAACTTTTGCATTCCAGTCACCAGTAATTATCAGCATGTCCTGATTGCATGTTTAATCTATTTCAGATGCTGAAGTTGATAGAAATCTTCCTTATTTTCATTTGTGGCCTTAGTGATGGGTACGTAAATCTGAATAATAGTCATATTAACTGGCCTTCCTTGTAGGCATATGGATATTATTCCATATGCCTACATTGGACAGCATTGTATTTCAGGACAGATTTTGAGATATCTTTTTTGATGATGAATGCAACTCCATTTCTCTTTAATTTGTCATTCCCAGCATAGTAGGCCATATGATTATCTGACTCAAAATGGCCCATGCCAGTCCATTTTAGCTCACTGATGCCTAGAATGTCAATGTTTATGCACTCCATTTCTCATTTAATGATTTCTAATTTTCCTAAATTCATACTACATACATTCCATGTTCCAATTATTAATAGATGTTTATAGTTGTTTCTCCTCAGTTTGAGTTGTGCCACATCAGCAAATAGTGGTCCTTGGGGTTTTAGTCCATTTCTGTCATTAAGGTAGACTACTTTGAAGAGGCAACTCTTCCCCAGTAGTCTTTTGAGTGCCTTCCCACCTGGGTGGCTCATTTTCCGACACTATATCTGACAATGTTTCTCTGCTATTCATAGAGTTTTCAATGGCTAGAATGAAAAGTGAAATCTAGGCCCCCTAGGGGCCTTATATCAGTACAAGATTAGCCAAAAGCATTTCCCATTAGGAATGTGGGATCCCTCCCTCTCTCCTACCCACCACATTACTCTATTCTCTCTCCCACTGGTTTTGGTAAAGATGTCCTTAACTTTTTCACAAAGCCAGAAATGTTTTCATTCTCATTTTTTCATTCTCTCGCAGACTCAAAGGCAAAAACTAGCATGTATCTTCATATCAATTTCTATCATTGAAGGACTTTTTAAAAGTCCAGGAGTCAGCCAAGCCCTCTGGGATTCCTGACACACGATCCCAGACTGGACCCCTGTGCTGATCACATCCCACCTGGGCTCTACCAGTCCCTTCGTTCTTGTGCCTCTCCTTGATTAGCGCAATGGTGAATCCTTCCTCCCTGGCACCTACTCAGTGTTTTCCTGGCTGCTCTGGTGCTTTAAATGGAACACTCATCTTAGGGTTGTGTGTGTGTTTGTGTGTGCATGTGTACGTGTGTGCGTGTGTGTGTGTGTGTGTGTGTGTGTGAGAGAGAGAGAGAGAGAGAGAGAGAGAGAGAGAGAGAGAGAGGATAATAATGTCCCATGTCACTAGGGGGTCTCCCACCAACCTTCTTTGCCATATTTCTTACAGACCCTCCTTCCTTCTAGATCAGCAACCCAACTTTTTTTTTCCCCCCAAATTCTATTAGAGCACAGAGTTGTGCAAGGCTGTTACATTGTTATGTCTAAGAAGCCTGTCATGTGAGTTCAAGTGGTAAACTGTGACTCCACCAGAGCCAGGCATCCTCAATACAATTCTCTCCCCAGGGGAAGGACTCTCAGCCTTCTCCACCACTGTTCTCTCCCACTGGAAGCAACTGCACCTGATGTGGCCATTCAGTAGGGTGGAAAATCCTACCGACTGGGTTCTGTCCAACTGGGTCCCATCCAACTGGGTTCTCAGGACAATGAGGACCTGCAGGTCAACATCCCAGGTGGCAGTCTCCAGAATTCCCATATTTAATGCTTGGAAGGTCACTGGCAATCAGCAGAGAAAAAATATCACTACTAGACACAAATCTACGGAGCCTCTGAGATGATGCTAAGGTGTCCTTTTTCTACAGAGAGCACTTCCAAGGTGGGCATGAGACATGCATTCTCTCTGGTTTCCATGCTTTTTTCCCTTCTACTGCAATCCCTGGAATGGTTTTATTCTTCCCAAGGTTGGAAAATCTACTTCCTTTGGTTTTCTTTTCCTCTCTTCCTTCTTTCCTTCCTTCCTTCCTTCCTTCCTTCCTCCCTTCCTTCTTTCTTTCTTTTTTCATTTATTCATCCTTTCTTTCATTGTTTTGTAGCCCAAGCTGCCCCAGAACTATGTAGACCAGGCTGGCCTTGAACTTGTGTCAATCCTCCTGCCTCAGCCTCTTGAGTGCTGGGATCACAGACATGAGCCACCCTGCCTCGCTTCCTTCCTTCAGTTTTCTGGTTAAACCAGAAGAAAAAAATTGGTCTTCCCAATGCTATGGATAGACACTTCATAAAGCAAAGGACCTTTCTCTTGATGACATTGAAGTCTCTTTCATCCTACCCTAGGGCACCATTTGCTGTTTCTCTGTTTTTTTCCTCCTGCCTTTCTCCCTGGGAAGGACTTTCATAGAGTTTTGAACCCAAGCTCAGTCTCCTAGTAGGCTTGTGATTGTGGAAATTGACCATCTTCTCTAGTTGACAACTTTTGTATCTTTAAAATGGAGTAGCCGATCCCTACCTCACAGTGTTTTCTTACGGAACTTACAGAGACTTACAGAAAATAGGTAATGAAAACATTCTGGGTAATGCCACACCAGAGTGCACATTTACATGGATGTCACACATTCTGGGAGCTCTGAGGTGCCATGTGCATCTGCAGACCTCCCACCCCAGAGTCTTCTCCTCAGTGTCCTTAGAGCAAATACAATGCTGGGAGCAGGGGTCCCAGGACTGCCTTTCCCCATCTCACAGACTCACCTCCACCCTCTGTGAAGTTGGGCAGGCTTGTGTGTCTAAGCACTGCCTGGACACCCTGCCTCCTGCTCTTTTTCCATGACTACTTCCATAGCACCTTGGCAACCTTTGTTGGAGCCTTTGATAAAAACATACCCAGTATCTGAGCTGTAGGAGGGCACTAAAGAACAGAGTGTTTTTTACTCTATGTGCTTCTTCTCAGCTTCTCCCCAGCTCCTGTCCAGCCCTTGGCTCCCTCCCACCACCTGCCTGCCTCTTTTGGAGACTATGTCCCAACGGCTCCAATGATTCCAAGTGCTGCCTGCAAAATCACTGTCAAAATCCAAATTTGACCTCCTGGCTCATTTCTCTTCCCATTGCTTCCTTCAGAGCCACATGCTCTTCTTGAGTTTGAGTCCTTGAACAACAGAAGTATTCAAATCTTGCCCTCTGGCAAACATGGAAACAGAGTTCCAGGTTCCAAATGGCATTTTCCTCTCCAATACTATCATTTCTATTCTCATTAAAAGAAAACAAAATAAACAACAAAAAACAAAAAGTAAACAGTTCAGACAGTTCCATTGGGGCTCCCTGCTACCTATACAAGGGAGTCATGTTTGTTGTCAGGTGCCATGGAGTTGAGTCTGACTCACAGCAACCTTCATAGGGTTTTTAATGGCTGACTGCTTCAGGATTGCTTGGGGGTGGATTGCCACATCCTTCTGAGGGAGTAATAGTGCTGGGAAAATGCAATGAATTCTTAATTGACTTGTCAGGAGAATTATTGTCTATGTTTAAAAATAATAAAAGAGTGCA
This sequence comes from Pedetes capensis, assembly GCA_007922755.1. NCBI lineage: Eukaryota > Metazoa > Chordata > Mammalia > Rodentia > Pedetidae > Pedetes > Pedetes capensis. The sequence continues at coordinate 230,505 of VMDO01001026.1, forward strand.
TTTGAAAAAATGCAAATTTTCATTTCTGGAAGTAAGGAGGCGTCCCCTTAAGAGTCTTCGACTGCATCAGAATGTCCTTGGTAGGAATGTGGCAGGAACACTAAAGAGTCAGAAGGTTAAACAATTCCCAACAAGTCATGATGCTCCCGCTCCATGAGATGGAACTGCAGAGGCCTGGCTTCGCCCGCTTGGACTGTGCCTGTCACCCCTCCAGTGGGTGCGGTCCACACAATGTGGAAGAGGAACTCAGAGTCAGCAGTAAGAAAGAAGAAAAAATATGATTTACTTATGTTGCATCCTCCACAACAACAACAGTCACAAAAAGAAGTCATTTGGGAGAAAAAGAGTGAATGAGGAGGAGGGCTGAACTCAGGAAATAGGACCCATGAGCCAGGCTTACTCACAGACCATCTGCAGGGCTGTTTGCAGTGAGGACAGGATGCCAAGTGCCAAACTGATGTTGCGTAGGCTTCATTTTAACATTTGACAAATAAAGAGCTTAGCTGAGCAACAGAAAACAATAACAGATTGTTCTAATTGAGACTAACTTTTTGCCTATTTTTTCTCTGCAATTTGCTTAAATTGTCATGTTGTTATTTCTCCTTATTTGAAAATGACATCTGGAGAGCAACCATTATGTTTGCAATATTTAATGTACCATTAATATTGAATTAACTTGAATCATGGTCTGATCCGCTTTGCTTTAGCTACACTAATAACACTCTTTCCTCTTCTGTTGTCTGGTGAACTAAGGGGGGTAGAGATAGGTGCTTGGTGGATCATTGCTAAATAGTGGGTGAAGGCCAGAGAATCTTTCTGGGCCTCAAGGCCCTCCCAACCCCAATTCCCACCAGCCTGGGAATAGCGTTGCCCATCACTCATAACTCCTCCTTTCTTTGAGGACCCTGTACTTGACCCACATGGCTTTGGCTCTTTGGAATTATGTGTGCTGCATGGGAAGGGTCTCTGGAGCATGGTTACCAGATTGCCATGAGAGGACCTTGGGGAGCTAGTGCCCCTGGGAAACTGACATCCTAACACCAGGGATGTGAAGCAAATAGGAATAATATCCTGAGAAGAGGGGGAAATATCAGGAGCACATCCTCTAAAAATAAGGTGATTCATGGGAGCTGAGGCAGAAGAATTGCAGATTTGAGACCAGGGGCAGCCTATACAACTTAGCAACACCCTGTTCAAAATGAAAAATTAAAAAGGGATTTGGGGTGCAGCTCAGTGGTAGAGCACTTGCATAGTATGCACGAGGCCCTGAATTTGATTGCCCAGTACTACAAAAGAAATAGGAAGGAAAGAAGGAAGGAAGGAAGGATGTGAAAACGATTTGTGGAGTCTCCATGAAGTAAGTGACTTTCCTCACCTGCTCCTGAGGTTGCTCTACATGTTACTGGGTGCCATGATGAGAATTGACATTGATGTCCACAAGCCCCCAAGGAAAGTAAATGATCAGAATAATGAAAATGTACTGTGTAAATCATGGCTTGGGCTGGGATTTAGCTCAGTTGGTAGAGCGCTGCGCTGCAGTCTCTGAGGTCCTGAGTTCAATTCCCAGCACTGCAAAAATGGGAGAAGGGCCTGGCAATCCACTCCCAAGGCAATCCCAAAACAGCCATTGAAAACCCTGTGAGGATCGCTATGAGTTGGATACCGACTCGACGGCACCTAACAACATCAACAACAACAACAACAAATCATGGCTTAAAAATACTTTTGCAGACATTATTTCACTTGTTCTTTGCAATATCCTGAGAAGTAGACAGTCTTATTTCCCCTTTTAGACCAAAGGCAAAAATAAGAGAAAAATTATGAATTTGTTCATCAGGCAAATCAGAGCGTGCATCCAGACTTTGCCTTTTGTTCACATAATGTCTCCACAGTCTTTTAAATCACTGCCTGTAAAGTTGAGTTTCTATGATGTCTCCATTGGATCATTGTGAAATAAATAATTAAAACAGCATCCAGTGTGGGGCATCGCCTGCTGCTGGTCTCGCTCCAGCCATAGGCTTCTAGTCAAGAGCGGGACCCAGCTGCCAAACACCCGCTGTTTAGTGAGGGTGAGCCAAGAGCCGGGGAGCCATGCCACCTGGAAAGGAGGCTTATGCCCACAGCTACTCTCAGAAGCTTTGAGAAAGGCAGGCTCAGAGATTTATGCCCACAGCCCACAGATTTATCCTTGCTTCTATTTTCCATCGATGATGCCAACTCCAAGTGCTCAGCTCAACATAGCACTTTATTGTCTTGTCTGTCCCGATCAATGGAATAGAACATGAATGCTCTGTGCACAGTCCTTCTATTCCCTAACCTGGCCACTCAGAGACTGCTATGTCATGTCAGGTGATTGGGGCTTAGCCTATCAGGAGGGATGCAAATGAGGCATCCAAAGAGGAACCAATCAGGAGTTGTTCCTGAACGGTCCAATCAGGGGCTGTTCTGTAATTTGGAAATAGCCAATCAGGTGTCAGGAGGTCTAAGGCGAGGAGTTGGATTCCAGTGCCATCTTGGAAAGCTCCACACCCAGGTGTTCCCAGATGTAGGGCAAAGGTTACTGCCCAGGGAACGAGTCTCAGACCTCCAAGTGGGCCAGATAGGCCTTGTGGCTAGCTGGCTATCTAGGCAGTGCCCTACAATCCAGAACTTAATGGACACTCACTCCATGGTAGTTCTTATTATAATACAGAGGAGAAATCCTGAAGTCTATAGAGATAATTTAAGTTGGTCTAGACTACACCAAAACTAAGTTGTTGGTGCAAGTAGTGTTTATTAAGGCTGAAGTTCAAGACTTTCTCAGTATGTCAGTTATAAGTACCAAAAAAGATGCTGTGAGGAATTAGAAAAATTACATGAGCTTTTGTGATCCATCCCAAAGATAGTAAAAATATGGAAAGACGCGTACAAGACTATTCACAATGGCACTATGTGTGACAGGAAAAGAGAAATGAACACACATGCTGTCAATGGTAACTGATGCAAGGGACTGATTCAGTCACACAATGGAGTCATCTGATGCAATCAAAAGACACTCGTGTCATGTGCTCACTCAAATATAGTTTGAAGTGAATAAAGAAGACAGACAGGAAGGTAGGTACATTATATAAGAACTAGGGCAGTAAACATGCACATAAATATTTACCATATTAGAAAATCAGTCAATGGCTGGGCACAATGGTGCATGCCTGTAATCCTGGTGAGTCAGGAGGCTGAGGCAGGAACATGATGAGTTCAAGGCTAGAGGCAGCCTGTGCAACTTAAGGGACCTTTTCTCAAAATTAAACATATTAAAGGATGTAGGAGTGCAGCTCAGTAGTAGAGCACTTGTAAAATATGTACAAGGCTCTGGGTTCAACCTCCCAATACAGGAAAAAGAAAAGAAAAAGAAAAAAGAAAAAAGAAAATCGACGAATGTACTTTATTATTGTCAATAGGCTAAAGCACAAAAATCACATGATCATATCAATTTATGCAGAAAATTATTTGAAAATATCTGACATCTGTTTTTGTAAAAAAAAAAAAGAGAGAGAGAATACAGGAGACCACGCTCAGCTTGATAGAGGTGATCTCTAAAACCTTCCAGCTAATGTTCTTAATGGTAAAGACTGAGCCCTATGCTCATAAGTATGAAGATAAACCAAGGAGGTTCTTCCTTACCATTCTTATTCCACCTAGTGCTGGGTGTTCTGGCAATGGAGTGAGGCATGAAAAGAAAATCAGAGGAAAACAGATTGGAAAGGAATAAATAAAACCCTCCCTGTTTTCCTATGGCATGATTTTCTACTGGAAGAATTCCTAGAAATCTACCAAAAAACTTCAAGAACTAATAATGACTTCAGTAAGGTTACAAAGCATGAGATAAGCATACAAAAATTATAGTCCTACATATGAACATATGAACCCAAATTAAAAATATATTACCATTTATAATTGCTCAGGAAAATCAAAAGTTAAATATAAATCCTGCAAAATAGGTACAAAGTTTGTATGCTGAAAACTAAAAATCTCTGGGGAAAAAAATCAAAGATCTAATTGGAAGATTCTACTACTAAAAATGTCAATTCCCCCAAACTTGATATACAGGTTTAATACCATTCCTAAAGAAAAAAAATCTACCACAAGAGCTTCAGACATAAGAAAAACTATTCTACAATTTGGAAAGGTAAAGGAACTATAACAGCTGAAATAATATTAGAAAAAAAAGAATAAAGTGAGAATAATCTGCCTATCTGCCTCCTTTTAAGATTTATGTAGCTAATAGTAGTCAAGATTCTGTGTTATTGGCAGAGAAATAGAAACACAGATCAACGGACCAGAACAAGTAGCCCATAAATATATCCAAGGACATGCCCAACTGATTTTTGACAAAGGTGAAAAGCAATTCAATGGAAGAAAGAAAGCCCTTCCACAAATGGCACTGGAGAAAAAAAGAAAATAAGCTTGACATAAACCACACATCTTACACAAAAAAATCAACTCAAAATGGATCACAGAGTTACCTGTAAAATGTAAACTTTGAAAAAAGTTTGGAGAAAAATTTAAAATCTAGCATTAGGCAGAGTGTTGACACCAAAAGCACAATCAATAAAATGAAAAAAAAAATACATTGGACTTTGTAAAAATGAAAAAATTTGCTCTATGAAAGACCATACTCAGAGTATGAAGAAATACACAATAGAGCGGAATAACACATTTGCAAACCACAAATCCAACAAGGGGATAGTATGACTAATATCTGGACTGTGAAAACTCAACAATAAAAAGATCTAATTAGAAAATGGACAAAGGACAGGAACATTTTACTAAAGAGGATAAACAGATGGAAGGGCAAGCAAATGCAAAGAGATTCAACACTCTTAGTCACTAATGATATGCAAATTAAAACCACAATGAGATGCCATTACAAACCATTAGCATGGCTAAAATTAAAATTAAAGACAACCTCATATGCTAGTGAGGATGCAGAGAAATTGGACAGTCACACATTGCTCAAGGGAATATTGAATGGTAAAGCTTGAACCAGAGTTTGGCAGCTTCTTATGAAACTAAATATGTAACCACCATACAACCTATAAATTGTACTCTTGAACATTTATCCCAGAGAAATGGAAATTTATATGCAGGCAAAGCTTGAATACAAATTTTTACAGCATCCTTTTTCACAATAGCCAAAAAACTGGAAACAGCCCCAGTGCCTTTCAATGATGGGAAGTGAAACCCACTGCATTTCATCCATACCATGGAACAGTACTCAGCAATAAAAAGAAAACTACTAGTGATATATGCAACAGTTTGGACTGAGCTCAAGAAAATTATGCCAAATGGACAAGGTCAGTCCCAAAAGGTTATATGATTCTGTTACATTCAAATATTTAATTACCATCTATTAGGGAGCTGGCACAAGTCACTTTGTGATCCTAAGAAATGACAACAGAGCCAGGAGCCATGGCCTACCCCCGTAATCCCAGTGACTAGGGAGGCAGAGGCAGGAGGATCACAGGTTGGAGGCCAGAGGCAGCCTGCACAACTTAGTGAGACCCTGTCTCAAAGATAAAAAAAATTAAAAA